>VKOC01028189.1:0-37328 GCA_009364415.1 Spea multiplicata
TGCAGTAAATGTGCAGTAAAAGTGCAGTATTGCAGTTTTTTCATGTCCAAAAAATAGCAGTATTACTTCAGAAAAACTGCAGTAATTTTTTCATAAGGCATGTCGAACATAATGCAGCTTATTTTCACACTACATTTAAAATAAACATATATATATATAATGTCAGTGAGCTGCCCCTGTGTGATATTGGCACGGACAAAGCACTTTAAAAAAAATTAACTGGTCAGTCAGCAACCTGGCCGCATGCCATAGGTTTACCATCACTGGGTTAAATGAACAATAAATGTTGTACACATCACATGTTGTGTATTGTGCCTTCCTTTTCTTTTGCAAGACGGACAGGATAGATAAGTAAATGCTAAGGCAGTGCTAAGTACAGGGCGAGTGATGGAGGAGGAAGTCTTTTCACATCTCTGAATGAATTCACTACTGTGGGTTTTACAGTGCCTAATATATCTAAAAGGAATATTCCAAGTGTGTTTTACATGATTGCTTATAATATACATTCAAGTCACCACAGCCCCTCTGTGCCTGCAGAGTGTTTTTACGTCAATCAACCTTTCCTGCAGTCTGGAGTTTTAGCCTGTCCGGTGGCCTGGCACTGGCGTAGACTAAGCGACCCTGGGATTAATCCCGAACTTTGCCATTAGGGGAAGAACGACGCTTTTAGATGCATGAGAATAAATCTGGTGCAGTTATCTCACTGATATTTGAAGCAGGACCAGACGGGGGATAAAAAGCACTTTAAGGCCAGTGGGCGCTAAACAATGTAAGTGCGGCCGCTTGCCATTATACTCAATGATTTCTGTTTTTATACGCACATCCAGCCAGCAGTTGCACACTGCAGGACCCAATCTGCCTCTGTAGTGGTAGCAAGGGTACGAATGGGGCACTTTTGGGCAGTGGCCTACTGAGCATTTGCCTGGTGTGCCCGCTGACCAGTCCAGGGCTGGTCAGAAGGTAGTTTCAGCAAATCTAAATAAGCAACATTTCTGAGTTACGTGTGCCAACGTCAAAGGATCGGTAGAGCAAACACGGTTGCTTTACTATTGCGTAAAGACAAACTAGTTATTAGCCATTCTTTCACAATTGTTCTATAAATAACAACAAATAAGGTTCTCCTGCTAAGGATATATTTAGTGCGGTTTTCACTTCCTTTAATTTTAACCTTCAAAATAAGAGTCAACGTTCTTTCTCTCCCTGTGCTGCTCGGATATAGATTTTCATGGTAATGAGGTTTACTTGACAAGGCCAGAGTGCCAGGGTCTGCAGTGAAAAACGCTCATTGATCCTGTCTTTAAGCCTCAGCAGGTTTCCACAGTGATTGTCTGCGTAGCAAATCAAATTTCTCCTGCTTCATTCTCATTCTCTCGCCAGGAGCTGGGCTTACTGCTGATTTTATAAGATTGCATTTATTAGTAGTCAAATCACTCTTAGTGAAATGTACCATGCCACACCTTTTTGAAGCAAAATGGTTCAGGTTTATATTATCTATGCATATATATAGTGTTTATGATAAAATTACTGTGGAGCCAGGTGAATCCTTAAAGTTTATTCTGAGCTGGTAAGAGCAGAAAATTAGATCCTTTCAAAGTCTCTCTCTTAAGGTGGGACAATCCTTTTTTGGGGCTAAAATCTTTTTTTTTAAGGAACTATCCAAAGAGGCACACACACCAAATAAAACCAGCAAGAAAATTGTTAGGCATAGGATTGCATGATTACTGTATGGGTTTAGTTATGTTACATCATCAAGCATTAAGGAGGTGGGCACAGGGGAAGCGCACAGCAAGGTCACTTAACATGTATAACATGTTCCCAGTGTAGTGGATCCACTGGTGGAAAGGAGACCTGTGTGAGCTACCAACACCAGCTCCCCCAATCTATAAGTATAAATATGTTAGTATGTGTAAGTATGTTAATATGTTATTGCGTGTATAACTATGTCATTGTGTGTGACAATATGTTACTGTATGTTACATTGTGTGTAAGTATATATGTGATTTTAGGAGTGTGAGTATTTTACGTGTGTGTGTGAAGAGGTCCCAACCGTACGTCTTGAGGGGGGGTGCAGCAATTTTTATTACGCCACTGAGGAGAAAGGCAGCGGCAGCTTCCACAGAGTGCAAGTTGCATGGGAGACGGGATTCAGCCAGATAACAGGGGGAGTAGTGTGTGTGTGTGTGGATGTATGTGTACTGTACTGTTGTGTTAATACCAAATAATAATACACATACACTCATGCTAACACCATACACTACCATCACTTACACTCTCTAATATAAATCACTCAACTCTAGTTTGTTACAGTGAAGTTGCAAATGTGGATGCCTTCATGTTCACTTCAAGTATTTTTGATTGCGTTGGATCATTGGAGTTTATTTTCTAACCTATGAAAATCCATGCGAGTCATTTTATAATATGTAGTAACGTCCCCATGGTGTTGTTGCATCTATAGTAGGTATAATAGGAAATTGATCTATAGAGGGTATGATAAGGAAAAAATGATCTGTGTTTTATTCCTTCTGCAGTATAAAGTAATTGGGGTGCTGTAATTTTTGCATTACAAACATCTGTAAACATCTGTATAATTTCAAGTATTCTCTAATGCGCTGTATAGTAATCATTCGTAGTTGTGCAAAACAAATTGCCTCGCTGAATAAAGCACATTTATTTGGTTTAACAGAATAATTCTCAGGATAGTTAGTCAGAAATGCATAGTCAAAAAGGAATATTTTTTTTTCCTTTATTTGACAGCTTTTCATAGTGTCACGGAAGCCTCCGTGCCATGAGCTCCTGGAGGGGACTGAGCGCCAGCCTCCTTCCTATAGACTATGGACCCCGGTAAGGGGTGCCTCATTACCCAAAACATAAGAGACTCTACAGACTGGAGCTCGGTAACAGATTTGGGGTTCCTACATTTTGGGACTGTGACGGTTCCTAGAGTCACCCTACCCCTCAGTTAATGTTATCCAGTGACATGAAGCCCTTTTGTGTGTTATTAATAAAAATGTATTTTATTATTGCCTTATTTTCTAACCGTTTACACACAGCATACTAAGGTCTGGGATAATCTAATCAAGACAATGTGTATTCCTTATCTTAGTGGCGTCTGTGTCCTTTTGTATTGTTAATCCCTTTACTGCCCCTGTTGTCTCTGGGATGCAGATTAAGTGGGCGGTTTGTATCCCAGTATCTTGTTTTATGTTAATGTGTGTTTTGCTGGGTATATCCAGCCGCCTGTGTCTAAAATAAATCAGTTATTCCTTTTGTTGTACCCAAAGACTAGTCTTGCCTGGTTATTTAGGTACTGGATAGCGATATCCCTTTAGTTTGCTTGGGGATATTGCCTACAGATTGCGGTGGTTTGTCGTCCTAGCAGGAGAAGACGTCTCTTGGCGGAGAGGGACAACCTGAGGTGCCTGGTCGGTCCATCAAACATAGTAAACAGTAATTTGCATGTTTTCATTATTTCAAAGAGCAAATAACAGAGCAGTGCTGTGTATGAACTGATATAGTGTCCCTGCCCAAAAACCTACAGTATTTTTTTATTGTTGTCATTGTATGTGGTGTGTGTGTGTATATAATATAATAATATATATATATATATATATATATATATATATGATTATTTTTAGTTGGTGCACTACATAAAAGATGCTAGAGGTAATGGGTGTTATGGGGTGTTTGAACATTTTAACCTTTAAGATGTTATATTGGCTGGGGGAGGAGGGAACAGGTTATTTATTTGGGTAAATCTTCTACAAAGATTTTGGAATCACTAATTAATTTAGGAATATGCTTATTTAATTGTTTTTAGAAAACTTCAGCTATGATTGTATTTGTTACGGTTTAGCTTGAACCTCAACTGCAAGAGTTGAAGAGTGCGAGCCGGACAGTCAAGCTGATGTTGTGCCATTAGCTAGCTCGACAACCATTTTTGTAAAATATGTTTAGTACATTAGATAATAAAGCAAGATTCATGATTTCACTACAGGTTAAGCCAAAAATTTTAAGAATTAAAAAGCTGAATATTGCCACATTTCTTGGCAATAACAGTCTACATGTGGGCGACCCTGTTGCGTCCCCTGCACGGTAAAAGTGTAGGAGGAATATATAGGTAACCTGCAGGCCCGTGCGGAAGTGGTTGTTGCAGGTTCAAGGGGCAGCTGCTATGGGCCCACCAGCACTTATCCAGTGCTCCAGATGGCTATTCTGGCCCTAAATCATGGTTTAGGAGTCCAAGAATTCTACCCTCCTTTTCCTACATTATGTGAAAAGATTTCTACAGTTGAACTTGTGTTTCACACCCGGTTGATATTGCCAGACAGTGAGGTAAACCAGATCAATGCACACATTACCATTGAGAAACCACAAAACTTTCTTTTACGGTTGAATGCACCGCTTTGTATATTCACTCAACCAGAAAGGAACCTTTAAACTGAACCATCAAGGTTGCGACTCTTGAGTGAGACCCCCATAAAATCCCATGGGTGTAAGGCTCCTCTGTCCAGTGTTCTTCTATTAATTCCATGTCATGTTACATTTTGCAATAGTTTTGTGAATTAAGAATTATGTGTACACAGCAAAGTCACATTAAATTACTAATTTGCATATAAAAGGCAGGGTTACTCATGAGACATGAAGCCAGAGGGAGCAGAATAGCCTGGCAGGCTCTACATTACTTATAGTTTAAACCCGTCTAATATTCAAAGTATTCTCAATATATATCTATCCATTTGAATTATGCAACATAGAATTTTTATTAATATTAAATATTAATGCAGTTTAACATTAATATGTTATTATTCTACCTCCAGATTACAAATGATATGAAATGGCATCAGTAATAAAAATACATTGGAGTATATCTTTCTGGTTATATTTAATTTTAATATTTATTCATTAATAATGCAATTAATATACGGTGACTTCACAGCAGTCTGTGTTTTTTTTTTCTTAAATCTTAAAGTATAAATATTTTTTATAGACCCATAATCATACCATGAAACAATTAATGCAGCCTTGCTACTTTAAGGGCAGCAGGCAGAGATGTATATACCTTCCAGTTGCCTTAGGCCCATCTAAGGGTAGTGGCCCTACAGCAGTCGTTGTTTTCCCTGCATTAAAAGGCATGCTGTGCTTTTAAGACTACCAGCCCATTGAGCAGCAGGACACCGGGGACCTGAGCACCCAGTTTTGCCGCAGGGGAGCTACTGCCCCCCCCCCAAGGACCTCAGCCTAGGTCAGGATACTTCACTTCCAGCAGCCACCAAATGATGTACATATGGCCACCAACTTGATACACATGGCCAGAGACTACGTTCTTATACACTTGCACCGTGAGGCACCTACAGCTGGAGGCCGAGCACTCAAAGATCCAATCTTCCAGAGAGGGAGTATCCACAAGATTTTGAGTGTTTCTGTGGGAATTTTTCATCCAGTAGAGCATTTGTGAGGTCAGTCACTGATGTTAGATGAGAAGGCCTGGCTCACAATCTCTGTTCCAATCCATCCCCAAGGTGTTTGATGGGTTTAGGTCAAGTCTCTGTGCCGGCCATTCAAGTTTTTCATCACTAAACTCATCCATCCATGTCTTTATGTACCTTGCTTTGTGCACCACTATAAGGACAAAAGTATTGGGACAAACCTCTTAGTTATTGAAATAGGGGGTTTGGGCTAGGCCCTGTGAAGAAAAATCTTAATGCTTCAGCATACCAAGACACTTTGGACAATGCTATGCTTGCAACTTTGTGGGGACAGTTTGGGAAAGGCTGTTTTCTATTCTAGCATGACTGACCCAGTGCACAAAGCAAGGTCCATAAAGATATGCTCAGATGAGTTTGGTGTGGAAGAACTTGACTGGCCCGCACAGAGCCCTGACCTCAACCCCATTAAACACCTTTGGGATGAACTGGGTGAACATCAATGCCTGACCTCACAAATGTTCTACTGGATGAATGTGTAAAAATTCCCACAGCAACATTCCAAAATCTTACGGAAAGCCATCCCAGAAGAATGGAAGCTGTAAAAAAAGTGACCAACTGCACAGCAATGTCTATGTATTAATAATGTGATGTAATCAAAGTGCCTGTTGGCGTAATAGTCAGGTGTCCCAATACTTCCGTCGATATAATGTATATTTGTATGTAGACACAGGGACCTAGCAATTGGGTAAAAAGTAAATATCACCTATAAAAACCTAATACATTGTTTGTTTTTTGGAGATTACAGTTTAACTGTAATTGAATAAAACAGAGGAATAGAATTACATCACCACACAAGAAGAGACTGTCATTAACTTGATGTGTTTTCTTGGCAGACCAAAATGGCACTGGCTGGAAATCAATATGAAGAAGCCTTGAACAACCATAGACCAGATCTATGGATTTCAACTATTTCTGGAGTGAAGGAGGAAATTGTCACAAGCCTTGTATCTGCCTTAGATTCAATGGTAAGTTAAAGTTAGGGCTTGTTACTGTCTGTGGACTGTTGAAACCTCCCTTGCTTCAGCAACCCCATGGAACTGTATCATTTGTGTTTATATTCACAACAGAATGTGCCTTGTCAAAAATTAGACTTCCAGAAGACAAGGGAAGGTAAAGGTAAATTGAACAGTTGACACTGTAAGGAGTCAAGCAACGCAGTGTTTATGTGTCTAAAGAAGGAAAATACCAATTGTCCGTTTGAAGAACAAATAGCCAAGTGACAAGATTAATAGTTTACACATAATTAAAGGGATTAGATACAGTGCTGTACGCAAGTAAAGCAGTTTAGTACTGAAGAAAAATTAGTTTTATTTAATTTAGTTTATAAACTTAACTTATTTTTATCTGTAGGCATGGAGGCTCCATTGTTGTCAGTCATGTAATATTCTGTGAAACCCTACTCAGATACCATACTGAGCTGATTCTTTATGGTCATTCTAGTGAAGTCCTGTATATGCAATGAAATCCTTTTTATCCGTAGACTATTATTAGTCAGCATAAGGGTCTGGGTGATTGTGACTGAGCTATTCCAGCACAAGGTAGTATGATGTTTGGGTTATTTGTTCTTGTAGATAATGGAGCTGGAACACATACACATTAATTAAATGAAGCTGTCTGAAAACATCTTATTAAGTAAAAACTGAAAACAATGTAGTATTTTTTTTTAAAAAACTTATTTCAAATGTGAACATTTTGGTTATTTTGTATTCATGTATATGACACTATAATATTCCACAGCACTGCACAATAGGTAAACATGATCTTACAAGTCCTGTATCAAATAACAATTCTAATTTACAGAAAAGAAATGTATGGAGGGTTCTACTTAAACAAACTTACAGTCTGGAACCCCTTTAGGAAGGGACTTTTTCAAAATTGAATCCCAGGCATGTATTTATTGCTTTCCATTGGCAAGTTAATATGCTCAGAAGACATGCCATAGTCTATTAGCCAATTAATTATATGAAGCAGAGTTAGAAGCTGAAAGTATTTCTAATTAGCTCACTTATGTCGACGTGTTCACGTTAACTCTTTGTGCTTTTTTTTCAAATATGAAAAAAGAGTTTACAAAATTGATATTTTGAATCTGAATCCAAATGGAATATTCACTGGATGAATAAGAATAATATACCTGCATTTAAACAATTTTTATAATATGACCTCTTAAGTGGTTGAGGGAGATATGGAAAACCCTTTGGATTTTTTATAAAGTCAATAGGAGTGGGACATCCATGAAATGATCTTGCTGAGTTTTCAATTTTTACCACTTTGCACCAATATTGCTTACAATAAGTAGTCCCTAAAGTGTTATAGTATAACTTGTCTAAATAATCTTATGTGAATTTGCATTAAAATAAATTAGATATTACATTATATCAAATTAAAAAAAAAAAAGAAAAACTATAGATATATGTTTGTACAACTGATAACATGATTGTCTTTATTTCCATTAGTAACTTTATCTCTTGCATCTCATAACTGTACCTTATTGACAATAGTGCCCGTTATTCAGTTTTTTTCATGGTTTAGAGTGAATTCCAATTAATAATAATGGTATAACATCTATTCACAAAGACTCCTTACTGAGTTGAGTCACTGGTGATCATTTGCTTTATCATATCTTGTAATTTTCCCTCTTTTACTAATTCTCCAGTGTTCTGCGCTCTCCAAACTTAACGCTGAAGTGGCCTGTATAGCAGTACACGAAGAAAGTGCATTTGTTGTTGGAACAGAGAAGGGGAGATTATTTTTAAACTCTAGAAAGGAGTTTCAGACTGATTTTCAGAGATTTTGTGGTAAGTAGTTGTTTTTGCTGGACACCTATTCAGAACGTTTTTTCCATTAGCCTACAAGATTTACGTTGTCAATACCAAAAAATTAAACTTCTGGGAGCAAAATGTATTCAATGATCTGTTTTAGGGAAACCTAAGAGATGCTGCTGTGACTTATCCTCCAGACTGACTCCTGGAGTACATTAGACAGCAATGCTGAGGATCTGAGTCTCGGTGTGCACAGGCAAAATGAGTGCAATTACCTCCTCGTGTCCGCTTCAGCAACTAAAACACTAGCCTATTAGATATTTAGAGTACCATTCTGTCAATTGAAGAGGTGATTAATCAGAAATCATAGTGATTTTCCATATTTTAAATATGGCCGTTGCCAGAGTGTAATAGTTGCAAAATAATTGGAAACATGTAAAGTAGGATAAATGTACATTAATTATATAATATATATATATTATGCAAGCTTTTTATATTTTAGGAAAGCCGTATCTTTAAAGGAATAGTTATATCATTCCTAATATCATAAAATCATCAAAATGCATTCAAGGAAGTTACACAAGTTTATGAATATATGAATATATATTAATATCGTATACAGAGTGCCAACAGTTCTTTAGAACATTTTTTCCCCTATTCAGTTAATAATAAAAATAATAGTAATAATAATAAAGTATGTTGATAATACAAATGTAAGATGCTTAAAGCTCAATATATATATTTGTATTTGTATGTGTGTGTGTGTGTGTGTGTATATGTATATATATATATATATATAATATAAAAAAGCTAGATGGCGTCTTTGGTTTTTGTAATGATAGGGGAGAGGTCTTCAAGGCAGCTACCTTTACCCTTACTTTTAAAGCAGATATCTCTGAAAAAATATAAATGTTGGCAAACAGTATGCAGCTTAAAAAGTAATTATATGGAATATAGGGGTTATGCATAAAACTGTTCTGCTGCAAATTTAGTTGGTTGCTATGGTAATGAAATCACTTTTCAAACATCGCACTAGAATGATCTTTTATATATTACTGTATCCTAAAATATGTGCTGTTATGACACAAATTATACTTTGTTTTATCATTCATTGCTGAACCAATTTTTGCAAAGGGAAATTCACTGGTTGAAAGTAAAACGCAGCTCAGATTGCAGGGAATCACAGTAGTATATTCTAGAACAGCTGGTCTGATCACCCGTAAAGACGTTTGGATAACTTGTGGTCCAAGACACCATATATGTTTGAGTAGTTGAAGTCCCTGTATTGCATTACCCATATTGTCCTGTTGGGCAACTGGGCTCTTCGGTGGGCTGCAGCTTCATTGGAAGACAACCTCCCCTGTAACCAGAGTCTCTGCAGCGATGTTTGGCACAGAGGATGCACAGTGCAAGGAAAAGACTATTTTCTAATTAAATCCTAAAATGTAAGGTAGACCCACAGTCCTAGGCCTGAGATTACCATAAAAATACCACTGGAGACGGGGAAAATAAAGTAAATATAGTTCATTAAAAACACAATTGTGACTGAACTGCCACTTATTACAAATATAGGTGATGACAAATTGTGGAAAACTTTGTACCAAATTGTGGTACTTTGGGCTATTGATGCACCTTTTTCCATAACTTCTTCTTAACATCAAATGGGAAATGGACTACTCGAGGAGAAATATGTAGCTTTTCCATATAGCTCATGGTTACGTGTGTTATAATAATAACTGGTTAAGAGCTATGTTTCTGTATTTTCAAAAAGAAAAAATGCATTATACCCAGGAAAAGAAAAGGATGCCTTTTTCCTATTTTTGAAAAGCAAAGGTACATTATAGCAGTGGTTCTTAGAAGGTTTAACATTCTGGTTTTCTCTTTATGTAGGGGGCCCCCACAGAAAAGAGCAAGAATCTGATGTGAATAGGAGAAGCAGGGACTGCATTCGAAATGTGCCACAAATATCTTCTGGACCAAGATCCGATATTTTTCTTCTCAGGAAGATGGTTGAAGAGATCTTCGACATGCTTTATAGTAAGAAGCCTCTTTGACAGTTCATGCAAGAGATGTTTCACGCATTGCTTATCTTTCCAGACAAGTGACTTTTTATATAAAATAGAAAAAAATAAATACAGCATTTAAAGTATATTAAAATTACAAAAGAAGCTGAAAAAGAACATGTAGTAAAGTTGTATAGTGAAGTTGTACATCAAGTGTCTCTTTTGAAGATACAGTCCTCCTTCAAGCCCCAAATCCCTCACATGTTGTCCCCCTTTTCTTGAAGTTACTATTTTCTGATGTGTGTTCCACATCAATAACAATTTCAATGATGTGTGTATACACTAAAGGAAATATTATTATTGATTTATATAAAATTAGACTTACAGAAACAAAAGGTACTGCTTAAACAAGCTTACAATCTAGAAGGGGCGGGGGTATGTTACAAAAGATGTTTTGGGTCAGCCAAGTAGCTTTATCTTAGTGTAAATAATATCATTAGATATGAGTACATGTTTGTTAATGACTTTAATGCAAATTAACTTGCTTAGATTTTAGTACACTTTTTTTAGTGCACTTAGCTTCCCAGTCTCAACCTTGATTGAAAAAAAATGTGTCGCACTCTCTTAGGTGATGCTCTTGGTACGTCTAGTGTTGTTCCTGTGCCATATGACAAAGTTTTGAAGGATCCTGGATCACTGATGGTAATCGGTTTCCCAGATGGAGTGCGTTTCCGGAAACCTGCTGAATATGACCTAAAAAGCTTGATGCTAATTTTAGGCCATAGTCATCAAATCCGATTCAAAGTGAAAAGGTAAGATTTGAGGTGTTACACTTTGCTTTATTTACAAATTAAACTGTAGGATGATCTGCATCTTTAATTTTTCATGCAGGTTTGAAAGACAAAAATACATATAGTGGCAAGAAAAATAAATGAACCATTTGGAGTTACTAGGATTTTTCATAAATCTCTCCTTTACACAATGTGTTTAACTAATAACACACAAATTATAGTATTGTCGGTTGGAAAAAGTAAGTGATCCCCTGGACTAATTACTCCAAGAAAAGCTAATTGGAGTTAGGAGTCAGCAAACCTGGAGTCCAATCAATTAAATAGGATTGGAGTTGTGTTTTAGAGCTACTTTGGCATAATATAAAACATTTTGAGTTTGCTATTCCCGTGAAGCATCTACTGATGTGAACCGTGCCTCACAAAAAGAGAAATCTCAGAAGACCTACAATCAAGAATTGTTGATTTGCATAAAGCTGGAAAGGGTTTCAAAGTAATCTCAAAGGGTTTATATATTCACCCGTCCACATTCAGACAAAATGTGTATAAATGGAAAGGATTCACTACTGTGACTACATTCCATAGAGGTGGGTGCCCAGAAAAGAGCATAACATAGAATACCAAATGAGGTAAACAAGAACACTGGAGTAACAGCTAAAGGCTATAAGGACTCATTGAAACTAGTTAACGCCTTTATTCACGAGTCTACCATATGCAAAACATTGAACAGGCATGAAGTCCATGGCAGGACACCATGGAGAAAGCCACTGCTCTTCAATGTAACATCTCTTTTCACCTATAGAGCAGCTTGACACACCACAACACTATTGGGAAAATGTTTTGTGGACTGATGAAACAAGCAGCCCAAAAATGGTACTGTATACCCACATGAAAACATCATCCCAATGGTGAAGAATGGCTTAAGGTTATTGCTGCCAAAGGGGTTCGACCAGTTTAATCCAAGGGTTCACTTGCTTTTTCCACCAGCACTGTGAATGTTTATTGAGTGTGTTCAATAAAAATACATGAACGTTTATCATTGTTTGTTATTACCTTGAGCACAGTGTGTGTCAGTGTCTATACTTTATTACATTTTATGAACAAATAATGCAGACAAACAGGTAATTCCAAAGGGCTCACTTACTTTTTTCTTGACACTGTATATTGAATGGGCTGTCATGCTGTTTTACAAATTGCTTAAGTAAGCTGTCCCTGGGTAAGAAAATGGTGCTTTGTTATTTACCTCCCAATATCTTTGTCCAATTTACTTGATGTCATGGGTTTGTAGTGGTCAATCTGTACATTCAGAAACACTGATCTGTTTCCAGAAAATTCCCAAATGGCTTCTGGGTTTATTGCCAAACTCTGAGAACCCTGTCTGCATGTAGCTGTTTGAGAAGCACAGTGACCCTGTTGGGAACTTCAATAAATGTTGAAACAGCTGTCAATTGATTTGGAACATTTAATAACGCCAACTGTATGTTGACTCTGCTTAATACATAGTTTGTTGCTGACATTTATTTGAAACTACAAAAAATTCATTAGAAAATAAAGCAAGTCACTCAAATACTAACATAAATATTTATCAGAGAAAAGGTTTGAACAGAAAAAGGTTTGGAACTAATAGTGTCAACAAAATGAATCCATAGTTACATTTTTAATTGAAAGGTCTCTTTTGTATGGAAAAACAGTGGGATTTTTTACATCTGTAGCAGTTGTATATGATTCTTGGCCGGCTTATGCCAAGCAGTCATCATGGAAGATGTTTGATGGTGGAAGACTAGTTGCTGATTACATGGTGCTGAAATAAATATGCATTCGCCATAAAATGTACAAATGTTTTATTTGTAGCTCAATGTCAATGTTGCTTTAACAATTTTTTTATTTACTTGTAATAATTAATGTGATTTTCCTAAATTTAGACCTACTGAAGAACCTAGCAGAGAGATGAACTCTCCTTTAGATCTGAATAGTTCCACAGTCTCGACAACGAACGTCATTCCAGACACCGGCCCAAGTACTAAAGTAGCAAAACAATCAAATCATGACAGTCATTCTGCTGTACCAAACTTCATATACAATGCATCACTGCCAGGCCAAATTTCTATGGATGTAAAGCAAGAGGTTCACACTGATGTGCTTGAAACCAACACAGCCAGTGAAGGACTAATCCAAAGGCCATCGGGAGGCCAGACACAGGACTTCCCGGACGGTTGTGGTAATGACCATCCACCTTTTGCCTAGCAGCAGTTGTTTTTTGTTTTTGTGTGAATAGTGTCACAAGCTCCTAAGCTATGGGCTTGCTGAATTAATAACTATTAGTTGATTGATACGATTGCAAGAAAATAAGCTAAATAAAAATTGAAATGGTTTCTAACACCTTTAATAACCAAATTACAACTTATCGCAACATATAGAGCGTGGTATTCTCATTTAGTAGTTCTTTTTTGTATAATGTTTTAGGTCTGGTCAGTTTTTAATACTTAGTGCCATATATTTGGTTGTTGTATTACATGTCCCATAATCAAAGTCCTAGAAATTTTGGGTTATCCTCAGATACAGCCACAAGCTACCTGTTCCTTTGGAGAACCTGACTAGCACTAATTCAAATGTGCTAACTACTTAATACCAAAAAAACACTGTAATTTGTATATGATTCTAAAGATTACTATTTAAATGATTGTTTAACCTGCCTAATACGATTGCCATGAGAAAAAACACATTTATTATTAATACCTGTAAGTGATTTTTTCCCCCCATATTTTGTTGTCTGTGCTCAGGACAGCAAGCCTCGCCGACAGGAAGCAGCCTTAGACAAAATGTCCATGCTTCAAAACGTGTCCTCTTTTCAATAGTTCACGATAAAACAGGTAAGTTATCATACTGTTCTTGGGGCTTGTGATCACTGATCGCTATTGCTTCTCATTCTTGGCTTCTTTGTTAATAGAGAAATGGGACAGTTTCATTAAGGAGACAGAAGACATCAATACGCTAAGGGAGTGTGTGCAGATTCTGTTTAATAGCAGATATGGTGAGTAGGTATTATATAAATATATACTGTGTGTATGTATTTATATTTATTTTATTTTATATATATATAATATATAATATATATATATATATATATATATATATATACACACACAATATTATACAATCTAAATTCTTCAATTATAGTGCATATTAGTACATATCGGAGTAATGTTTCCTTATCGATCTATGACTTTGGTATGCGTAACACCTAGGAAGAGAGCTCCAAGTTTTGCATACTGTTTTACCTTGCTGTGATATCATTGTGCTTTTTTAACCCCAGCTGAAGCGTTAGGTCTCGATCACATGGTACCTGTGCCATATCGTAAGATTGCCTGTCATCCAGAAGCAGTGGAGATTAGAGGAATACCTGATAAAATCCCTTTCAAAAGGCCGTGTACTTATGGAGTACCCAAACTTAAGAGAATTCTAGAGGAAAGGCACAACATCCATTTTATTATCAAAAGGTAACATTAACATGTAAATCCTACTGTGCAATGGGGTGCCATGTCTTACATGTATGCTTAAAGCAATGTTTCCTCTTTTGCAGCATGTTTGATCAGAGAATCTTTGAAGGTATGTGTTATTGACTATTTACGTAATGTTATGTGGAAGGGGAATACCAACTATATATCACATTAAAGAAGGGTTTTTCAAAAATATTGTGCTGTTTTCTTTAAAAAAGGGTTCTAGTTTTTTCAGACAGATAACTATTAGTAATTTGAATGTGTCCTAACTCAGCTATCTTTGTCTAATTTACTGGACAAATACCCTGACTCCTTAGGATGTAGTAAACAATAGACTGCCTCAGTCTTAATGCCCCTGTCTGACACTCTGACTAATGAAAGCCTATGGCAGGGAAATATTTCATTGTTTGTGCAAGACTTCACTAGCATTACATGCAAGGGTCAATCTCACTTAAGATATCACATGACTGACAGCAATAACATTACCCAGGTCTGCAAAAAAGGAAGTTTATTGGAGCAATCCCATATTTTCTCTGTTAAACTGTATTACTGTATACAACACCGTGTTTAATGCCTTGCGAACAATAGTATTTGTTCGTTTTATGGGAGTTCCTCTTTAAGTAAATGTGTATAAATAGAACTGTATGAATTACACAAAACCCTGTAAGAAATTTAGTTTAAAGCAAAATAGATTTAACGTATTTTTATTACATGTTGTTATGTTCATGAGACACCATTGTTTTCCAGGGTGTAGAATACATTTAATAACTTCCCTTTTTTGACACTGGACTCTCTTTATATTGGAGCTCAAACAGTGCCCAGGTTTCAGTTTAATACTTACTTATGTTTGGTTGAAATGCTTTGAGATGTTACTGTTTGCGATCTAAAATATAAAATGTACTGCCTAATCAGGTACTAAATTTTCTAAAGAAACCACAATAACTGATTCCATGACCTTGGGAGAGGAGACCCTGAATGAAGCCCAAAATATACCACTGCTGGACATCAGTGGGCAATCAAATGGACACAGGTTAGTACATTTGTGACTTACTTACAGACTGGTATATCAACTTCAGTCTTGAGAAAATGTTAATATTAAAAATTAAACATTTGGTCTTTTAACTTAAACATTGTAGTATAGATCAGATTGTTACATATATGTATCCAAATTGGTAGATGCATTAAGAAATCTGCATCAAACTATGTTTGTACCAATACAATATATCAAGCCCTAAACCTTATAATGCCTGTAACAAGTCAAGCTTTAGGATGCCTCCCTGAGCACAAATAAAGCTCCAGTCCTTACAGGCTTGTGTTTGAGGCACTTGGTGAAAATAAGATTAAAAGGTTGTAAAGGCTGTCAGGAGTACATTGGGGGACATAAAACAAGGACAGTCACACTCCCCACAATGCTGCCCTAGTTTTAAATAACTAAGATATGCAATCGCCTGACAGGTTTAGCCAGTTGGTGCATGTGTCACTAACATGCTTATTCGGTCATTTTTTTACTGCTCTAGTGTTGCCCAGAATCTCCCCAATATGCATTTGCCCGTTTTCCCATCCCCTTCCTATTTTCAGTGCTGGAGATGGACTCGGCTGAATACATCTCCTAGCATGTGATATAGCCCCTGTTCTCTAAATAATGTGGATGATGTTTACATTTAACGTATTTCTTCTATTTTTTGTTTGTGCTTATACCGTATTTATATGACATAGATTTTATATCATTTCTAATATTGGGCTTTTGTTTACCCAGGTCTGCAAAGAGCAGCACATCAGATGAATGTGAACCAGGTAAAACTAAAACCATATGAGATAAAGCATCAAATAATGTATAGATGTTCACTTTATAGATGTGTAATATTAATTATTAAAGGCAATTTAACATACCTTTATTATCTGATTCTTCCATCTTCAAAGGAGATTTTTCCACTTCCAAGACTGCTATAATTTAGTTTTATACTAAAATCCAAGTCCTTGATTAAGGAGTCCACGTATCTCCTGTCCACATCGCTCTAAACCTCCTAATGAATGTAGACTCATCTTCAGTACCAGTATGTCTCATGTTTGTTTATCTCATCCTCATTGTAACGGTGCTACACAACTTGCCAGTGCTTTAGAAATAATTTTTCAGATCAATCATATTCTCCTCATGTAATAAAGTTACTTTCATTGTTGTATAACAGGCCCTTCAGGTGAGCAGAGCGGAATGAAACGTATAAAGACAGAACCAGAAGAAAATGAGATCATACAAATCACTGTTCCAGGTACAAAAAAATGCGTAATGATAATGAAGCTTTGATTTATTATATTCTGTGAACTAATCTTTATATAGCCATTTTGCAGATGGTTTTAAATCATATGTGTATATTAAAATCCTCAGACATTCTCTTTGTAGATCACACATTTCATTCAGATGAGACGAGTGACTGTGTGACGGGTCATATGGCAGCTGAGGACACCGGCTATGTGCTGGACTCAGGTTCAGGTAATATCTCACCATTCTCACTGTGTTTATGAATAGCCGTCAAAAAACGAATGATGTACTTTCAAATATATTATTGTGAATCATTTAAAATTCTCTCATTTAATTTGGGTCGTTGAAAATAGTGTTCAATTTTCTTATTGTCACCTCTAACCCCCAGCCCCCCAAAATTTAATTAGTTGCAAGCAGCAATGCAAGAAATCTAATTAAGCAACTTGTAACTCTTGAAAGAGCATGAACGTTAATATAAAAGTGAGACACTTGGTGTTCCCCGTGTGTTTTCTGGCTACACTATAGCTTCTTACATTTCATACAGTTGTGGTTTAAAGGGTTTCTGATTGATTTCCTTCGCAGAACCAGCTCATTAACTTTTTGGAGCATGTAGAACTTCAGTTGGGGAAATGCTCATTATTACTTATTTCCAATAAATAGAAAAACAACTGTTTCAGTATTCTGCTCTTCTTGCTCTTCTTGCTCTCATGCTTTTAGAAAGTGCTCCGTACTGTCAAGTACCTCAGGATAAGTACCTCTTGGGAGGGCAGTTAAGTATGTCAAGGAATGAGTACAGAAAAAGCGCAGGGAGAAAATCACAGAGCGATCGGCCGGAAAGCTTTAATAAAAATTATCTTTATTGTAATTGAGGTTAAGGAGATGGTTAGGGAGGCAGGTAACAACACTTGATGTTGGATAAGCATAAATAAGCTGAATTTTCTTGTGTAGGTACCCTAAATCTTACATGGTTGTTCCTTCAATGCATAAATCACTAACAGTTCTTCTGAGAGGCTGTTCCACTTATCCATCACCCTCTGAGTAAAGTAAAATTGTTTTGCCCTTAAAGATCTTACTCATAGGCATTCATACACTTGCGCTAAGAAAGCTATTCCACAGTTTTACACAAATGTAAACCTCAAAATGTGTATAAAATTATTAGAAACCAAAACATAATTGGTGATTTAAAATGAATTAACTAAAGCCCGCTCTTGTATGTACCTGTATGTATATACATTATATACATTTTTCATGTTTTGTGGGTTTTTTTTAGTTTCTGAAAAGGGACTCAGCGATGAATCTAGGACTGAAGAAAAACATGTAGATGGTAAGCATGATGCTCTTGTTAGTTTGTTGGGCACTAGTACATACTATAAAACAAGGGCTGAGAGAGAAGATATTATATGAGGTAAATACATTTTCCCAGCTGTTGAATATATTTTGAAAGGCCTAAACTAACAATCTATGGGATGGGTCTGGACCTTTATATGCATTAGTGAATACCACAGGACGAAGGTGATTAGAGAAAACTATTCCAATCATGAGATAACGTACATCAGGACAAACTGGCAGACCAGAAGGGCCGACTGTTTCATATTTGCTGTCGAAATCTGTGTTTCTACGTTTACGACATAGAAATTGGGCGGCCAGGCTTACTCAGTGACATAAGGGTTGGCTAAAGAAGTGGCCTCAGTGTCAAATGGGAGATATTTGTTTTAATTTGCATTTCATTTTATTTTGCATTTCATTCAACAATTAGTTCCTAAAACTAAGTATCATACATAAAAAAAGGCTGTTGGCAAATATCGTGCAAAGTCATGTCCCTGCATTTACCCGAACTATCAGCACTGTGTACAACTCATGAATGAATGCAGCAGAAGTACCAGCTTTTCAGTCAAGAAATCAATCTTTAACTTCCTGTGTTGTGAGATTTGTTATTTTATGAGTTTAATTTAGGTTTTGGTTCAAAATAAAATGTTCTTTTTTGCAATGAAAGATAAAAATGTAACCTCGCAGAGAATTGTCATGTGCACTGTACACAAATATAACACAAAAATATCATTACAATTATTTATGGCTCTGGTTGGCATTGGAATTTTGAAATGACTTCTGAATTGTACAAGCTTGTGAAAGACTAGAGTCTCTCATCAGAATATTTTGGTAATAAGATCCCTAATTGGATGAGGTGACTTTAATCAATTGCTTCTTCATTTTTATCTTTATTTTTGACTATGCTGGCGCACAAAGGGATTGGAGACATGATAAGACAACTGAGAAAACAAGTAGAAAATGCATTTAATTCAAACTACGGTAAGTGGATTGGTTATTTAATTCCAGTTTATAACCTGTTTTGTAGTAGCATATGCCAGTTTTAATGAAATAGAGCCATAGATGACACATTAAAACCGTATCAAGATATGACATTTTTCATCAACAAACTTGGTTTCTTTAAAGTTAAGTAGCACCTTACTTTTAAATGAAATTCAAATCCGTTAAGGAAACAGTGCAAGTCATTTGTAGTTGTAAAAATGAACTTTGTTAAAATTTGTGAATTTGCCAGTTTAAGTGCCGGCTTTAATCCATGTGCCCCATCACTTAATGATGTGGGAAGACTTGTTTAGGCTGATAGATATCCAGTATCTTATTAGCTAATACTCGTATTTTTTTAAAACAATAATGAACAGATTTATCAAAGTTCTTAGTCTTTGTGCAACATAATATATTGCATTTTGGAAAGATGATCCAGAGTGTCTTTTCACATAGTATCATTATTAAATAACACACAACAATGTTTGGCAATTATTTATATCTCTATAAGCGTTTAAGTTTTATGTTGTAGTCCTGTATAATCATGGTTATTTTAATTTATTTTACACTTTTTCCATCAACAATATTAATCTTCTCATTATGTTGTTTGTTTGTTTTGTGAAACAGCAAAAGCAATCGGAGCTCCAGAACCTGTCAAAGTGCCATACTCTAAGTTCTTGATGTACCCCGACGATCTGTTTGTTGTGGGGTTACCTGAGGGGATCTCTTTCCGACGGCCAAATTGTTTTGGAATTTCAAAACTCAGAAGGATATTGGAACACATTAATGATATCCAATTTGTTATTAAAAGGTGTGATGTACTAAATGTCAGTGTAATTCCCTGTCCACTTGTCACTAATTATTTATAGCTTCAAAAAAATAGTGACACTGGTCACAATATTGAAAATATGAAAATATTTATTTTAGTAAGGGCACATTCTAAATTAAATAAGGAACCTTCTGTACCTTCTTGGCTAAAGGAGCGCTTCAATTCCCTTCTATTACCCATGTGTACATTCATAGGCCTTTTAACTGATTCTATTTAGGTAAATGCTAGAGCCCTTTACATATTATTTACAATTTAACTTCACTTTGGTATGCAGTCCGAAGGTACATTCAGGAAGCACTCCTATGGGGAGTGATGCTGGCTTATTAATCATGGAATTAATTTGGTATGATTTTCCGTATGACATTGTGTCCCAGTGTTTACTTATGTTATTCACTATATTAAAAAACATTAACTTTAAATCCTATCCTGTTTCGCACTGCAGATTTAAGAGTAATTATTATTTTTAAATGCTATACTGCTTTTCTTTCTATTTTCTATAACCACCCTAGTCCATTGTACGACTAACTGTTCACATTGATTGTTTCTTTTAACAAACCAGTTCAGTTCATTGGTTATGTATTTATTTTTTTTGTTTTGTTGCTTTTTTAAGACCTGAACTGATATCTGAAGTTCTGAAAGACAATTCTGGACTTCCAGGTATGATTCTATATATATTAATTGAACATATTGTACAATTGTTGTATCACCCATTATGCAAACATATACTTAGCTTGGAACTCCCCTCCTTTGGCTCCATAGGAGCTTTATCACGTCACAGATGTGGCAGGGTGGGTGCTGCTAAACATGACTAACCTGCCACCCAGGGGCCCGACTAACAGCCATAATGACAGAAACCTCTGGGGTAAACCAGAAGACCCAGTGTCTTAATACGTGATCAACAACTTGATTATGAACATATTCATATATACTTCACCTGGCCTTATCTGAAGTTATCTTCAAATAAAATATAGACTATAGGTCTGGCCCTGTAAACCATAGTGTATGTGAAAAACCTTAGCACTTTTAAAATAATCTGCAATATATGTCATATTATATCATATATGTTATGTATGTTAAATAACATATAAGCTGCTTCTTCTGTTTTTATTTATTCTGGTCAGTTGAAATATATTAACTATTATATTAACAATTCTATTTTTGGTTTTGCTTTTAGATGTTAGTGACACAAATTGCCATGATTCTGTCTTAGATGAAATCACTAAGAGGCCCAGCTTTCAAGGTAAACATTATATATCTTGCCTTTTCTATCAATCACACCCTTGCCCAAGCAGCCCCTAACTCCTAATAGATTGTAAGCTCTCAAGAGCAGGGCCCACTATCCTTCTGCACCTGTATGTCTTGACATGCGTTAATGTCAATTTGGATATAATAATTAACTTGTCTTCACTGTTTTAATGGCACTACACAATCTGCTGGCACTCTGCAAATAAAAATATGTAATATGATAATGCTATGCAGGAAAAAGTCAGTAGCCTACAGGCACACAAAATGATGTAACAAAATGTCAGCATGTGAGGGTGCACACAATACTATATTAGTTAATTGCAACAAAATTATCATCTTGAAAAAACCATAGGGTTAAGTAAGTAAATGTGGACATCATCTTTTCGATTAAAAAGAAATTGTGTTCTATCGTCCGTATTATGTTTCTAAGCAGTTTTAGTATTTTTCATAGTTTTCATATGAGCTCAGAAGATAAACAAAATTAATGGTTTCTTATTATTATAAAGGTCATCAGTATTTCTTGTTGGGGACTTTTCTATAAGAACACAGTATGAGAAATATGATAACAGATACCTACATGTCCATCACTGTATATTTTTGACCCGTTGTATTTTTTTGCCTTCTAGAGAATTATGATACCAGACTCTCGAGAATTGATATTGCTAACACTCTCAGAGAACAAGTGCAAGACTTATTTAATAAAAAGTATGGTAAGTGTGTTACAAGGCCGAAATCAGACGAATGTACACATGATAAATAAATGGTAAGGAAGGCAGCATCATTTACAGGGCAGCGACCCAGCAGGTCCCGTCATGTGCAGAAGATAAAATACATCACTGACTACAATTACATTTAAGAAGTGTTTTTTAGCAGGTATTTTGCAAAACTAGTTACAACTTTCTGACAATCTTATGGAAAATACAAAGTAGTTCAAACCACATTCATATTGGTTGCTGTTGAAAGATTTTTTTGGTTATTTTCTTTACTTTTTTGTGTATTGGCATTGGGGTATGAGTTTCAAAATATATATTTTTTTATTTGTTCTTGACTAGATTCTCACATTTTTTGAATTTAATGCTTCTTGAATATGTCTGTTACAAAAAGTATATAACTATTCAAATGGTAGTGTAGCAGTTCCTTTGACCTGACTTTGGTAGTACTGTAATTCTCTTTAGCTTGGCAATGAGCGCAATATCTTGAAGTTTGCTAGATATGTTTGTAAACACAGTATGATGTAACGTTAAAGATGGCATTGTAATAAATTCTATTTTATATTGCATGGCATGTAGCTAATTAGGAAAAAAAAAAGTTAATTTCCTTACGTAGCAGACAAGGTATCTTAATAATTTAACTGCATTACAATTTTAGTTATAAATATGTCAGCATCTATGTTTAACTAAGGAGTATTTACTTAATTACACTTTTGGGATTTTTTTCCATTTGTTTTATAATATATTTAATATGTAACTTATTTTAGGTGAAGCACTTGGGATCAAGTACCCAGTCCAAGTGCCCTACAAGCGTATAAAGAGCAATCCGGGCTCTGTCATCATAGAAGGTCTTCCCCCAGGAATCCCATTTCGTAAGCCCTGCACTTTTGGGTCACAAAATTTGGAGAGAATATTAGCAGTGGCGGATAAAATCAGATTCACAGTTACAAGGTATATATATGATGTTCATCTCCTGATTTTTTTCTTGATGATTTGGGGGGTTTATTCACTGAAGAGGAGTCGACAGGAGAGTTTACATATTTAATTTCACTTTACATTTTGAAGCGCCAGCTCCATTGGGCTTCTACTAAATAATTAGGTTCAGCAGAGCAGGCAAAATTATATAATTATCTTTACTATTTGACTATGCTTCTATTGTTACTTTAATGATCATTGGGTATGGCCAGACAAAATCTATTTTTTTAAATTACTTTCTGGTATTATATGGGGTAAGCTGCAGATTTTTTAAAAAATTATGTATTTTCCTTTTCTCTCCCCCTACATTAAGGCCTTTTCAGGGACTCATTCCAAGACCAGGTAAGATATATTTTTCTGTAGATATAGAGCTTCTCATTGTATAGAAATAATATCATATGTACCCAAGATACCCTAGCCTGATGAACAAAATAGCATACCTTAAGGTAAAATGGAAAGCATCCAATAATAATATATTTCTATTAAAGCCACATATTATAAAAAAAGAGGCATGACTATTCCTTTAATGAATAACAAATATTCTGCAAATATGTGATGACCATTTCCGCTTTTTTTAATCAGAAAAATCATAAATTAGAGTCTCAAGTGGGCTTGAAGCAGTGTTTCCTGATATGTGCATAGAATCCCAAAAGTGTTTTTTTTTTTATTTTAAAAAAGGGATATGTTTTGCTGTTTTACTTTAAGTACAGATTATATTATATGACTCTAGGTTGTAAGCCTGAGCAGGACCTTCCTTATCTTTTGTTTCTGTAACTGAAAATTGTAATGCTATTTATGTCCTGTTTAAACATTGTACCTCGCTGCGAAATGTGATGGAGCTTTCTAAATCAATAAGTAATAAATAATAAATTCCAGAAATCCTCCATGTACCATAACTGGGGTGTACAATAATCAAAATAAGTGAAAAACTTGCTTTACGGTTCTCTGAAAACGTAAACATTGCGACAGGCGGATAATAATAATAACACAATGTCTATGTTTCTTGATTGCACAAATCTAAACCACATTTTTGAATTCTGTATTTTAGATGATGAGGATGCCAACAGACTGGGAGAAAAAGTCATTCTCCGGGAACAAGTTAAAGAGCTTTTTAATGAAAAATATGGTTAGTCTTTTTAGTGTTACTGCATAAAACGTATCATGGACAATATGATGCTGTTTACTAATATAATATATATATATATATATATATTATATATATATATATAACCTGACTAGTGAAAGACCCATGGTGTGTACAATACAAGGATCTGTATTCATGTTTTAGAAGTCTTCTAATCAATGTATTCATATGTAGGATAGATAATAACTTGCTAAATAAAGAGTAAAATTCAGCTAAGAAAAATAACCAAGATGATCATCTATGACACCAAGTTCCTCATATCAGACCTTGTGTAAATATTAAAAAAACACTCCCATCTTATCACATCTCCATACATGTCTTATGCATTATTAACTTATTGTGTGTGTGTTGCCAATTCTAACAATATAACCTATTTTTCCACACAGGAGAGGCACTGGGATTAGGTCGACCAGTACTGGTGCCCTACAAATTGATCCGAGATCACCCAGATTCTGTTGAAATAACTGGACTGCCAAATGATATACCTTTCAGAAATCCCAACACTTATGACATTAATCGGCTGGAAAAAATTCTTAAAGCAAGAGAGGACATCCAAATGGTTATAATAAATCAGTTACAGTAAGTGTCTCTTAAGAATGCATTTTCTGTCCTCGTGTCATTACACTTATGATACACACCAATAAATGACCAATCAATTACTAGCTACCTGCCCTTTCACCAGTGAGACTCTGTTTGAGTATCAGACAATGCAGGTGACGATTTCCCAAGGGTTTGTGTAGACTACTGTAGACTCCAGTGTCCAAAGTCCAAGAGAGATATAACAATAGTAAATATCTGGTTGAGTACTGGCTAATTTCTGACCGCTATCAAATCTTTGATGAATCAGTGACATTTTGAAAGTTTTTTGCAAGATAATGTCTGTGGAGTGAACAGGCCCACTTTGCTGTAGGACTAAAATTGTGCTGGACATGCTCGTAAGGAATTGTATATTAGGCCTGGACTGCTTTTATAATCTGAAAAAGTTGCTGTGAAGCATATCCAAAAAAAAAAGGTTTTAGTAGAAGCAAGGACTAATTATGATGCTTTTGGCATGGCTAAAATTACATTAACAGATGAGGAAATAGGTTGATTCCCAGCCCCACTATGAGAGTCCACACTCTGAAGGTTGTTTGTGGTGGCAAGCAGGTGTTCCAGGCAGAGCTACAAGTGAATGGGAGGAAGATAAGTAACATCATCATCACCCACCTGCCCTTGAATATGGCCACACAATTATTATTTTTAATAATCAAGATTAGGGGTTATTTTCTGTAATCATAAACCTGCGGAAATCAAATCTACTTCCATTTCACACACCTGGATTAACTGTGATGTACCATGTTTCAAAAGAACCTCCTAAATTTACAAAATTCTCTTTTCACCCATGATTTTTGCAGACAGAATTTTTCATTATTTAACACATGCGCAAAAATAACCAAAATAAATTGTTTTAACCAGGTTTGTAACTGAAGAAATGAATTAATGTATTTGGTTTTCATAATTGATCTTAATCTTTTAACATAGACCATTTTCTGAAATCTGCATCGAGGCACCACCTATACGTAAGTAAATCCCCTTTGCTTATTGAATGTATTGTTACATATTTTACATTTCGTTACATAGTGTATTAAATGCATTTTGCATTTATAACCATTTATAACTGGAATATTGTTTTCAGTACCAATCCCGTGTTGTATACAGTTGGCAAAGGATGCCAACGACGTACCTTATACATGGTGGCACATCTGGGTCGCCTCTCTTTGACTGCGAGAAAAAAAAACCTTTTATGTAGATTAGGATGCTGCTGATCGGCCCCTGAGGAGATTGGGAGCTACTTCTATCCCAAAGCAATACAAAAAAGCAGCATGCTGCCAGCTGATCTATTGAGACCGGATGGCTAGCATGCTGGAGGAAATGACTAATATGGAGGGATTAGTAGTTGTGATGCCATAGGGAGACACTACTGTAAGCACTAACTATATTTTGTTTTGTTAGCATAATTATGATATTCACTCGCACTTATATGTGCCTACACTGTGCTGTGAAGGATACTGCCACCTATATGGACTGTATGTACAGATTTAGTGGGTAAAATCTTTAATAATGTCTGTTTAAAACAGAAAACATGAATGCTTAATGTACTTTTTTAATACAGAAAAAGACATCTCTGCTCCTAAACGGAAACGAAAGAGAATCTCTGAAGGGAATTCTGTATCTTCAACATCATCAAGCTCTTCATGTTCCTCCTCATCCTCATCTTCTAATGTTGATCCCATCTCTTCAGCACATCCAGTGTCACTTGTGGTAAGAGCAGGTCATTTTGCCGTTATTACTGTATTTATTATGTTAGTAAGCAAGATTGGGGAAAGGGGATCAAGGAGAAGGTGTAAGAGAAAGGAAGTTAAAGCCAAAATGTGGCTGGGGAGACTGGACAAGGGCAGAAAGAACAAAAAGAGTTCAACAAGTTGCTGTAGTTGAAGGGTGGTTAAAAAGTACAAAATGCTCTTCTAATGAAAACTCTAAGCATGTTTGTGGAATCCATCGGGTCTGACAAAATAATTGACTTAGGTGGGTTTCCCTTATGGGAATGGGCACATTGGCACTTCATCTTTTATTGAATGCGATAAAGTTTCACCATATTGTATGGAAGTAAGGAAATAAGAAAAAAAAAACAGAATAGAATTCAGAAGAACAAGAAAGACGTATAATGAATGATGCTGAGGCAAAACATAAAACAGAGAAGTTATGATATCGGCTACAAAAAGGAAATAGATTTTTTCAGATTGAGTAATGTGATTATATGGTTTAGTATAGTAGAATGTGATATATATATATATATGTCTTAGGCTATATGTTACCTACCCTGTTATATTGAAATATTTACGGTCATCTCATGTCTATATTTCTTATCTTGTTTTTCAGCAATGGCCTATGTACATGTTGGACTATGGAGGTGTGAACATGCAAATCCCTGGCCACATGAATTATTAGATCTCAGTATTTAGCTTTTAATTAGGAGAATATTGTAATTTATGTAAAAAGAAATGTATATTACTGTGTATCAATGCCTTTTAGTTTTTTTCAATGATTTTTACAGTATGTTTCTGCCATCCAAGACGGCCTTTTTGAATAAAATGTGTTGCCTTGTTCTGACTTGTGTTTGTGTCATTTATACCATTCTTAAAACATTTACCCTCTTTTGGTCAGTTGCATGCTTGATCTCTTTCTTGGAATTTTGGCAATCCATTTTCAATCCATTTCTTCTTCAAATGGGGACTAAAATGGTATCTGCGTGTTAGTGAGTCCCTAATCAGTCTCTGTCACCAGGTTTTAGGTACCTAACTCAACAAGCAAAAGAACGGCTTACCGAATAGACCTTTTTAAATGCAATTAGCAAACGGTATCCAGGAACAAATGATACAGGTTCTAATAAATGTGAGTAACTTAAAAATATAACACAAAAAAAAAATAAGAATGAGTGCAGTTGTGTTGTGATTTGGGGGATTTAAACAGCACTTCAAGCAAAGAATGAAATTGAACTATATAAGATGTCTAAAGTTTATTTGGAGTTGGTTGCTGATAGCAGGTAAGACTGGTCTGGGGGTCCACAAGGAGCGTTTATCTCAGACCTCCTCATTAAATAAGGCTCTAGTTTACATCTTTACATACATTTCTGGGTGTGCTGAAAATGTTTCTTATATGTTTTAAATGTCATAATCATACAGTCCAGCATTTTTATACACTAAAAGGACATAAGTTGAAAGGATGCGCAATTGTGAAGATGATATTTGAATAAGCACAGATGCTGTTTACTCAGCGTTGCTAATATCTCAGTTTATTCTGAGAATTAAAGCTCATTCTTTAATTAAGCTCTTTTTACATACCATCTGTGCACAATAAAGATGGTCCCATGTTTAACAACACAAAAGGATCTGTTTTATTTTGGATTCATACATAGCAAACTTGGTTAAATGGTGTGAACAACATAAATATATAGCCTAAACATCTGTTATGCAGTGTTTGGTACAAAAATCTAAATATATGATTATCCCATGGATTATATTTTGGAATGTTAATACATTAAATGATCAAGCAGCCTATTTTCGTTGGTTTAGCTGACGAACTCACCTGCCCAATGAATACACACAGACTTATGGATCCCTTGAATGAATTGTTTCAATAGATCATTTTGAGATGTCAGGAGGCAGCACAGAGGTAATTAAAAAAGCAGCATTTCCCAAGGAAACACTGCTCAGGGGCAAAAGAAAACAAGACATGTCCCTATAATCTATATGTGACCCATGTCTGTGTTATTATCGGCATAGTGTAAAATTATATTAGGATAACAGTATAACTAAAGACCATATATGTAAATACAGACCAAAAGCTTTACATAATATTCTGGCAGTTTCAATGATCTGGACTGTTAAATTGAAATAAAATGTAATCATCTCTGTCTATTTGTGTCTTATTCTAGATTAAAATGAGGAGAACATTTAAGCCGTTCTCCAATCCATACTTGTCTATGAGACTAGCGGGCCGGTGGCATGAATGAGTGCAGCACGTCCAATTTCAAAATCGTCTGCTAGGGGACAGTAGGCAGCAACCTAAGCAAAATCCAGTACTGTACTGTTGGAGTTAGAATGTGTCATAGTATCCTAGTTCTCTGCAGTGTGAGAAAGCAAGAGGTGGAAGTCTGTGCTGGGAGTAGTGCAGGTCTTTGCTCGTATTTCTACTGCAGAGGGGCCCCTAAGTATGGTAAATGCAAAGAGGTGGCTCACAAGGGTTATAGGGGGAAGAGCAATGGGACATTATGTTTTATGATCTTTTTTGGGATTCAGTAACATTTGTTTACTATTATTGTAAACAGGAGCTGAAGCATGATGGTAGAAGGTGCCCAAGTGGCTCATAGAAATAACAAGTCACTCTCCTGTGTTGGAAGTTCAAGACACCGCACAACCAAAGAGTGGTGAAAGCCAAGGCACCAAGGTCTGAAATGAGAGCCAATTAAAGTGGCTTATCCAGTAAACCATATATTTTTAACTAAGTGAGTTGCTGTTTGTTCACGGTGTCATGGTTTAACAATTTATTATGAAGAGCACAGGACTTGCACCTGAACTCAGATTACACACAGACAAGTGACTTGCTGAGATTGCACCCACAGGTCTTACCCAGCACCCACAGTTGTCTCCTCAGAGTCTCAGATGTCCTCTGAGTCTGTCTCAGATGCACCCATTATTTATTCTACATCTTTTAGGCCCAAAACAGTAACAGTAATGGATAGGCCGTCAGAATACTCACATACACACTACCCTCACAAACACCTGCCCATAAACACCTACATATGCATGCATTTTTACGCTTGCCCCTACACAACCCCCTTTATATCTTCCCTTCTCTTTTGATCATCCGCTTCTCATTATCTCTCCCTCTTTGTCCAACCTCACTGCACCTCTCGACTCTCTTGATTCACTGCCAGCAATCAATGCTGAGTGCCGGGATATGGCGTCATTAATTCTTCTGTGTCACTAATACCTTGAGATGCTGCTTAAGAATAATGCTGAGAAGCTGCAAGGTCGGGTGCACCGCCAGTTGGAGGGAAATCTATGATCTCCTCAACCAGTCCTGCTCCTCCAATATCGAGCAGTGAAGTCTGCTGCAGAGGAGCCACCCCTAACTGATCTGCGCCCTAGGCCGTTGCCTATAGGTAGCCTCGTCCCTGCTGTGGAGGTATCAAGCCCTGCTACATAATCACAGTAGGATCCACTGTCTGTACACTACAATTCCTAAATGGAAAGATTTGACTATTCATTTATTAGTAGATATAATATAATTATATTTATGGATAATATACTGGAGTTAAATAGTTTTTTGTCAATTCACACTTTGGCATTAGCACTAATGCTTTTCAGCAGCAAAAGTCATCCAAAATATCATGACCGACAACAATGGCAGCCTCCAAAGGAAGTTTTTTAAGCATAACAATTTGACTAACAGAGACAACAGGTAAGGAGGTCAAACGAGCTTACAGTCTAGAGGGATTTAGGGTGTATTACACAATAGGTAAAAGTGCCGTTGTTAGGGATAGACCGGCCACGCTAGTAAAAGTATTGCAGAAGAGGGACTATGAAAGGTTTAAGGAATATGGGAGGGCGTTAATGTGCTATGTTGTAAGCATCCTTAAAGAAGTGGGTCTTGAGGGATTTTTTGAAGGAATAATGGCAGGTGGAGAGACGGATAGACCGGGGGAGAGCATTCCAGTGGATAGGGGCAGCCCTTGAGAAATCTTGTAAGCGGGCATGAGAGCTGGAAATCAGAGGAGAGGATAGAAGGAGATCATTGGATGAGCGGAGAGACCGGTTAGGAGTGCATTTAGAGATAAGTGAGGAGATGTAGGGAGGGGAACCGCTGTGAAGGGCTTGGAAAGTAAGAGTGAGGAACTTGAAATGAATCCTGAAGCGCACAGGCAGCTGGTAAAGAGACTGACAGAGGAGAGAGACGTTAGTAAAGCGATGTGAGAGGAAGATAAGTCTGGCAACAGCGTTCATGGTGGATTGTAAAGGGGTGAGACAGTTAAGAGGGAGACCGGCTAAGACAGAGTTACAGTAGTCAAGACGTGAGATAATCAGGGCATGGACAAGAGCCTTAGTGGCATGCTGTGTTAGGAAGGGAGGGACAGTTTTTAGAGACAGACTGAATATAGGGTGTGAACAAAAGGTCAGAGTCAATGGTGACACCAAGACCGCGTGCATGAGAAGACGGGGGGAGATGATAGCACCATTAACATTGAGGGAGATAGATGGGGAATCTTAGCATTGGAGGGAAGATGAGGAGTCCAGTTTTGGAGAGGTTACATTTCAAGAAACTTGCAGACATCCAGGTAGTGACAGATGCAAGGCAGTTAGTTACATAATCTAAGACAGAGGGAGAGAGATCAGGGGAGGATCAGGGGAGGATAGATAGATCTGGGTGTCATCAGCGTACAGGTGGTATTGAAAGCCAAAGGATGAGATCAGTTTGCCAAGGGAGGAAGTGTAAAGAGAGAACAGAAGGGGTCCTAAAACTGAGCCTTGAGGTACCCCGAGAGAGGGAGGGGAAGTGTTACTGGAGACAGAAACGCTGAAGGTACGATCAGAGAGGTAGGAAGTGAGCCATGAGAGAGCAGTATCACGGAGGCCAAGATCATAAAGCATTTGAAGGAGAAGAGGGTGGTCCACAGTGTCAAAAGCAGCAGAAAAGTCCCGTAGGATTACCATGGAGTAGTGGCCCTTGCATTTAGCAGTGAGTAAATCATTAGTAACTTTAGTAAGGGCGGTCTCAGTAGAGTGTAGAGGGAGAAAACCAGATTGAAGAGGGTCGAGCAGGAAGTTGGAGTCAAGAAACTTAGTTAATTGTATATAAACTCAGGTGAGTCAGACATTCTCACCATATGTTGACTGAATGCACCAAGACCTTTTAGAGGCTTGCGCACAACTAACCAGAAAATGTGTCCATTAAACACATCTTCTGCATGTCAAAGAGCTAAAAATTCCTAGCGTATGAAAATAAAATCTAAACGTTAGCCTGCTACATTAACAGGGGAACCGGCTTGAGAATAGACTTGTTAAAAAGCCCAAAGTGTTATTTGAAGTACTACTTGTTATGGCCTGTTTGCTCACGGTACAGCGCTACAGTATATGATGGTGCTATATATTCTATAAATAATAATACCTGATGGCTTATATCAAAAGCTGTATACCACAATCAATATAAATAATACGGACAATGCAAAATTAATATCTGATTTACACTTTGTACATCGCTACACACACAGTGAGAGCTATACCAAAACATCAGAAAAACGAAAACGAAGGGTGGAGTTAAAATTTATATTTCCGTATGTTAACGGACACTACAGAAAAAGACGATAAACCAGGCCACCCTAGGGCTGGGCAGGCCCCTGTTGGCACCGGTAAAATGGCAGTACAGAAGATTAACTACACAGCCATATTTCAAGCTCAGCCCGGGTACTTATATAGAGGCCGCTGCAGCTCCAGCCGCTTTGTTCTTTTTTAGAGCAGTAAGCAGCGTCAAACGTGGAGGGTGATGGGACTTGTAGTGCCGCGAGCTGCCACTTCCCGTCGCTGCACATTGATTTGGCACTAGTGTAAAACTACAGCCCCCATAGCCCGTCGCGGTGGAGGAGCATGCGCGCTCTCTTATCTCAGAAGAGAGCCGAGAAGAAAAAAAAATCTAAAAGAAAAATACGAAGAAGCTCGTCTTGCACAGCGCGGTGCGGCTAATGCATGGTATTAAGGAAGCACCGGGCAAGAGTTCCACGAGTCGCCATCTGGGACTGTGAGGGGGCTCTCGTGACACGGGAAGCTTCGCGAGCGACGGCGCCAGTAACTGCACTGTATTTAGCCGTGTCCGGCTTTAGCATCTGCATTGCAGCCGATTAATTCGGTAAGGAAAAGTCTTTGATGTAATGGATAGGCGCGGGGGATGCCATATTATAAAATGCAGTAAGTGCACACTTCCTAATGTCCGTGTAGCATAAGTACTGAAAAGATTCATGGGCCCGTGCTGTCTGGCCCTATGTTGGTGTGATTGGCTAGGGGTTCCGCGTAGGCGGGGCTGCAGCAGCGGTAGTGGTGGGCGGAGCCGGTTGGGTTACTCATTGTCGTTCCTGTGTACAACGGCTAGGTTTGGGGGCAAAGCTCTAAATGTAGAATAATCACTGTGGGCAGAAATGGGCTGTCTATGTTGGTCGATCTGCGTTTGGCATTGTTCATGATTAAAGGGGCCAGGCTCAGCTGTGTATGTGTTTTCATTGCAGGAAAATTCTTAAAATGGGCTTGTGTAAATCGAGATAGGCCAGTATTGTCATGAGGTCAGCCATGGCTCCAAGCGCTTTGTATAATATATAATTTAATGTTGATAATATAAAGAAGGTCATTTTATTTTTCCTTTCTAAAGCTATATTGTGAGGTCACCTTTAGTAATGGGGGGGGTGAGGGCCACGGGTGAATGCTGTTAATCTGTGCTGTGTTAAGAGCTATGGATAGAGGCTGAACGTTTGGGTGATAGTTTACATGGAGCTGACAAGATAAGAAAATGTAAATGTGTGTATTATTGTGTTACATTTTTTCGCATTACCAAGCGCGTGATAGAGAGTTTTGATGCAGTCAATCAGTCATTATTTATTTTTTTTAGTCTCCGTCAGTATTGTTAAAGGGACAATCCACTACCCCACACAGCCTCTTCAAATTTCAATGCGTGTTAGTGTATTAAGTACCTGCACTTTAAGGAGTATATTAAGTATTTTTTTTTGTACATGATTAAAAAAAAAAATAATAATTTAGGAAAATGATGCTGCTTGAAAGAATCCCACCGTTTTTGGCTTAACAACTAGTTATTTGGTTGAGACTTTTCTAATCACTGAGGGAGTTAAAGATCGCAAAGTAGAGCATTTGTGTTCTTCTCCTTTACTTACCCTCCGTGTTATCTATAAGGGCTCAACCCCGATGATGGCTGACTGTTCACGTTTTATACCTTGTAATGTAATGGGATGCTGCGTCGTTGCTATTTTTTTCCTGTAGTATCAGTCTTGGGTTTACATCTTTAGATCTGGATGAATGATTGTCTTTGATGGTCTTAGTGATAATGTTGTGTAGACTCCGGCAATCCCACGACCGTAATAGAATGGCATTATTATTTGAGCTCCGGAAAATAACGTAATGAAAAATAAAGGCCCTGTGACTTCAATTGAACCATTTTATGAAGGAAGAAACCCATTATATTGCCCGCATGTGGCTAGACTACATCTGCATGTAGATACGCAACCACATTGGACAAACACTTTTGGTTCTTCCAACAACCACGCAAGTCTAGAACTCTTGTGCCCCTTAGTTCAGTTTCAAAAGAGCTCTTGGGCTCATGATGTTTTTTGAACATATACTTGTTTGTCGTATCTTGTCTCGTTTCTCGGTAATATCCACCTCTGTAGAAAGCAAGCAAATTTTTGTCATCGTCGACATTTGCTTCCGAACGTTACTTTCCTTGCATCTGCAAGCAGGTTCCCCATCACCTTATGTATTCGTTTGTCTCAGTCTTGAGGGAAAGCTTGGTCTTCTGGCCTTAGGGCTGGGGATGGAGCCCGATGTGTGATAGCGTCCCCTAGCATGGATGCCCCGGGGCACTCGGCTCTGTGATGAGTGTGTGGGGGGCAAACTTTTTTTTTTTTTTAACTTTGTAGGAGTTGATAAGCATGTTGTATTCACCTTGGATCCCCTCATGACGCACTTTTCTTATATACCCACTCTTGAATTGCCCTGGCCACTGGCTGGTTTTGGTGGGTGAATTTTTTATCTTACCAGCCATTGGATGGGGCCTGTGATACTCACTGGCACCTATTTTGCCACCAACAGTTTTTTCGGATTCAGCACACGTTTGATTCAGGTTTCGGATGAGTTTAGCACCATTGGGTTGCACAATTTTTGGTGGGGGGAGTCTTCATGTACGGGAGGAAGTGAAGACTTCAGTGAATCTCCTCTCGGGGAAATCCTAGAAGATCCAGCCCACCTGTGTCTTCTGCCCGGGTGAGAAGGAAGGGGCTGCAAATACCTTTGGGAAGTGCATGCCCCAGAAGATGAAGATTGGAGACTCGGCTCCACTGTGGCTCCAGAAGATGATTGCAATGCTATAGCAATTCAATCAACACTACACCAAGTAACAATCTGTTTTTCAGGCCACAGTTGGCCTTTCCTCAGGCTGGGATTAAATATCGTGAGTAAGTGGTTCTTGCTTTTTTTGTTTGCTTGTTTTCTTCTACTTCTGGTTTTCTTAAAGCTTTGGTCAAAGCTTCAGTACACCGATTTCTGCACCAGAATTAATTTTACGGCATAGCATTTTCCTCTCTTTTTTTTGGTGGCGTGTGTACAAAAAATTATCCACTTTGGGTTGAGACTTTAAAATATTTAATTATATTAATTTTAAAAAGTTTAAAAATCAGAATTACATTTTAAAATTGATAAGTGTCTTTAAACTAAAACGTGTGAAGTGGCAATAGACCCTGTCCCCGTTAAATCCAATTTTCTTCCAAACGGTGAAGCTTTTAATAAAACCATCTCTGGAGTTCTAGATAAAGAAAAAAGTTAAAAGCCAGCAGATGGCGCTGTCCTGCGAGTCCAAGAACCTAAGTATTTATCTTACGGGTTGTGTATTTGTGTGCGTTGCAGTAACCTGATCATGCCTTTTGTTGTCTTTTGGGTTTTTTAAGCCGGGATCAATTTAACTTTGTCCTAGTCTCTTCCTTATTCCATAAATCTATATCTGGATGTTAAAAATTACATTTTTGACTCATGGCATACAGCAGTATGTAGTATGGCCGCACAGTGTAAAATTCTTTCAAAAGCATGGAGGATTCATTTTTTTCCTCTAACTTTTATACATTTGCATGTTTATTTTTTGCAGGGAAAATGTCGCAATTCACAGTGCCGGTCCCCAGTGATTCTTCTGGGAGCAAAGAAACTATTATGTGCCTCATATCTGCACTGGAGTCAGTGGTAAACTAACAATGTCAAAGTATATGATCATTGTACTTCTTTATTTATCATCATCATTTCAGCTTTCAGTCCTGATCAAATCAGTGATACCCTTTGTTCTTTGAGAAGCCATTATCTGAAAATGATCCCATCATTGCTGCCCTATATTTATTAATTGTGACATGCAGTTATGTGACCAAGATTATGCCTCCTGTGATTTTCTGTATTGTTGGATATTTTTCTCATAGTTTGGGTAATTTTTGAGTATATAATATGAAATCACATGAAAGTTAGGTGCCAGTTTGTGTTTGATGTACTAGGCAATCAAACATGAGTTCTTGCCACCCTCTGCCCTTTCCCATAAACTCAACCCAATAAAAAGGATTATTAGGTTCAGGTGTTTGACGACTTTGGTGAACAGGCTGTTTACGTCAATATAGATGTGACTGATGTGGGCCATCAGATAAAACGAATACTATGCATTTCGGTCTGGGAAGAATTTCACAGACAAAACCACTACCTTAGCCATATAGTACCAATGAAGAAGGTTTGAGACAGTAGTGAATGTCCACAGGAGTTGTTATCCTGCCAAAACAGTGTAAACGTATTCACAAGATCCCCAAAGATCCTAGAAGGGCAGCCATCTGAAAGCCTCTCTTGCCTCAGCTGAGGTCATTGTTTGTAGCTGCACAGGAAGACACTAGGCAAGCATGTGAACCAAAAAGTACTTGGGTGCCATGTATGATGACATGTTAAGATCATCATCTTAATAGTACATCGTGGTAGTGGCAGTGTCATGGTTTGGGATGCTTTGCTGTATCAGGGCATAGACAACCTGCTATTATTATGAGAACCAGGTATACTGCTTTGTGTCTGAATTCTACAGGAGAATAGACAGACATTAGGTGTTGTATCAAAATTGTGTTTTCACCCAGGTCTATATTTATCTTATTATGCTTTGGCTGAATATCGAATAACGTTTGTTTGCCAAAAATATTAAACAACAAAGCAAACCAGACAGAACATAAATGCGTTTTACACAACTGTAGACTGTTTATTAGTTTGTACATCTGTTGTCTATATTTAGCATACTGTATTTTTCATATAGTATGGAGCATTATGTGCCGTAGACCATTAATTGTGATTCCAAAGAGCCTGTGTGCGTCCCCTCACTTGCTGATGTTGAATTACAACGGAATAATAAGCATGCTTTGATTTTGTGAATAATGAAAGCCTTCGATTGTGATGTAACTTTTTGTCTTTTCATTTCAGTGTAAGGAGTTTGCTAAGGTCAAGGCAGAAGTCGCTTGTATTGCCGTATACGACTCCGAAGCTCTGATAGTTGGCAGCAAGAAGGGAAGAACTTTTTTAGACACAAAAAAGGATTTCCAGAAAGACTTCTTAAAATACTGTAAGTCCCATTGTTCAACTTCTCGCATATAAAAACAATACTGAGTTTTCTAGGATGCCTTCCCTGTAGTACCTCGCTATTAGTTACTACCGTATTTGCTCGATTATAAGACGACCCTGATTATAAGACGACCCCCCAAAATCTGAATATTAACTTAGGAAAAAAAGAAAAAGCCTGAATATAAGACGACCCCAAAGGAAAAAAGTTTTACCAGTAAATGTTAATTCATGTAAACTATTTTTTTTAATAAAAGCTATGATTGAGAAAAATATTTTTTTTTGTTTTTATTTCCTTGTATTTTCCAACCTGTCCCCCAGTTACGCACATCTGCCCCCAGGCTTGCCACTCCAATATGGCACTGTGGCCCATGATATGCCTTTTAACCCTCTATATGCCAC
>VKOC01028192.1:0-28995 GCA_009364415.1 Spea multiplicata
GCCGCAAGTTGGGGCGCCACGGCGGCGCCCCCTGGAGTGTGGCGCCCTGTGCGGTCGCACAGGTCGCACACCCCAAAGGCCGGCCCTGATGAGAATGTTACTGGTTAGAACAAATATTGGTATTGTTTATTTCCCAGGGTCAAGTGAAATGCGCTTTTTAGTTGCCCAGAGTTTCATTTATTGTTGTCGTTGAGTCATATATCTGCTATTGACCAGTGGGAGCAACCGTGACTACAGCCTGCAACCTAAAGTCCAATAGGGGCTTGCATTTTGGAATTCAAAGTAAGGGGGAGCTGCTTTTTATACTCGATGATTGGGGGAGAGGATGTCACTAGAAGCTCCGACATTTTGGTGGAAGTTCGCACCAGGTTATGTCTGTGGAGATGCAGACGAAGATAGAAGAGAAAACCGTATACAGAGTGGACCAAGAGATCTCCATAATTATCTGTTATTGTTTTCTGTATTGTTATTATTATTTTTCTGTTTCAGTGCTAGACTTGCCTATTACCTTTTTCTGTCTATATGTGTTTGACAGCCTAGGAATGCCCATACTGGGATATGTAACATTTTTTCACTGATTTTTTTTTTTGGTAAAATTTATGTCATGCCTGTCACTGCTTATGCGTGTTATATTTTACTTTTATCTTTCTGCTCCACTAACCCCTTATCTCCTATATCTGCCCTCTTACTGCCCCTGTCCATTTAACAGTACTTAACACTCTCTATTACAGCTCTCAAAGCCTGCCTCCATCTTCCCAACAACTACTGAAGCCCAAGCAAACTTGCAAACAACTGAATTATTTTCCTACCCACCTACTCCGGTGCTTTCCTAATAAATAGACAGTTAATCACCTGATCTATTTAAACATGCCAGTAGAGGGCACCAAGTCTTTGGATCCCTTTATTACCCATTACTCCCCATAAACCATTCCAAATCTTTTCCGTCTCCATCTCTCCACCTACACAGCTACACCAGTACCCCAACACTAAACCTTTATATGTAAAACCTGCCTGTGTTTGCTGTTTTCTGTCAACCCCATATTCTTCCCTATTCCTATCACTGGCAACCACTAAACTCAACCAATGTTATGCAGGCCTAGGCACCACAGGATAACGGACCCACTAAGCAGGAGTGGCAGCGTACACGGCTCTGGAGGCATAATCACGGATGAGGAGGGCCAGATGAAACCCTTTTCCAGACTCTCCTTGATGTACACTTCAAGAGCTTTGTTTTATGGCTCTGACAGGGGATACGTGCGGCCTCTTGGTGGTGTGGTACCCGGTAACAAGGCTATGGCGCAATCATAGGGCCTGTGCGGAGGCAGGCATTCCGCTTGTTTCTTGTAGAACATGTCTAAAAAATCTCAGTAGTGTTTCGGCACCAGGAGCCTGGGATCGGTTGGTGTAATCTCCAGAACGATATTCACTTGTCTACAGGGTATCGAACAGGAGCGGTGACAAGTGGTACTCCATGCTAGTATCTTGCCCTTGTCCCAATCTATTTGTGTGTTGTGTATCCGTAGCCACGTGTAACTCAGTATTAAGGGAGCATGATTGAATGATCTCGAACGCTATGGTTTCTTTGTGGGTTGCCCCAAAGAACATTGTGAGGGGTTTGGTCTCTTGGGTGACCACTCTCGGACCCAATAAGTTACTGTCAACAGCGGTCACAACAGAAGGAGTCTCTTTGGGACGAAGTGGCAAGTTGTGTTGTAGGGCCCAGCGTTTGTCGAGAAACACACCGGATGCTCCAGAGTCTATGAAAGCCTGGGTGACCACGAAGTGGCTATGCCACCTAAGCGAGACAGAGATCGTCATGCAGTGTGGAGGAGAGGGGATGGTAGTGCTTAGGGGTTTTCCTCCGTTGGTCCCTAAGCTCTTTCGTTTCCCGGATGCACATGACAGGACCGTAGTAGATGATCACCTTGGCCGAAATAAAAAACACAGACCTTCATTCCTTCTTCTTGCCTTTTGGGCTTCGGTTAGGTGGTGCATGGGCCAGAGTCTTAGGGCCTTGTTGCAACTCTTACAAGGTTGTTTCAGCTGTTTCTTTCCGGCCAGGCATTTCGAAGACTGACCGCTGGGCTTCCATAAAGGCAGGACAGTCGTCCATGAGTTCAGATTCCTGCTCGATCAGGGGGGAGGCCCAGAGCAGTGCTTCTCATTTCAGGATGGTTGCGGAAATGAAGCATACATCTCCTGCATATTTATCGGGGAGCGGTAGCCGAGCAGTGGCGCCCAGTTCTTCGGGACTGGAATCCCGGGATACAAAAGGTGGTCTAGCGGGGGACGTGACCGCCAAGGACCGAATCAGTTCAGTCATTGTGTCCAGTTTAACAGCCAAGGACTGTAGCTGCATGGAATGGGATGTGAGGAGCTGGTCTTGCAGGTCTTGGCGGGAGAGTACGTTGGCCATCACCGCGGGGTCCATAGTATGGCCCGTGCAATGTGTTATGCAGGCCTAGGCACCACAGGCTAACGGACCAATTTCTCCATATCTCCCTTCCCTCTGCCTGACCACCACCTTCTAACCTTTTATGCAGTGCTAACCCCTAACAAAACAAAGTTGCAGAGCTCACCTCATATTTGCAGGCCATTACCAGATAATACCATAGACTTGCACCAATGATACACTTGCATACACAGCATAGCTCCAATTACTAATTATTACCCCCGACAACTGGAATACCAACCGTGGCATACCAAACTCCCTTCTCTGACCCTCCATACCTACACCACAAACTTCTCTCACTGCCCAAGATTTTGCTACTTCAAAGACAAGATTGAGACATTAGACAAGACCTCTCTTCTTTACAACCCCCTCCTACACCACTCACCACCACTCTCTCCACTCATCCCATACTTACTGCCTCTTTTCCTTACAACTGAAAAAGAGATTGCTACTCTTCTTTCTTCCTCTCACCCAACAGCCTGTCCCCTTGACCCCATTCCATCACACCTCACAAAGTCTCTATGTCCATCCCTTGGTCCATTACTTACCCACCTATTTAATCTTTCTCTATCATCTGGAACAGTCTTCAAGCATGCGCTAATCACACCCATTCTAAAAAATCCTCCCTCAGATCCCATCTGTCTGACTAACTACCGCCCTATCTCTCTGCTTTCCTTTACCTCTAAGTTGCTTGAATGGATTGTGTACAATCGCCTTACTAACTTCCTCTCCTCTAATTTCCTCCTTGACCCTCAACAGTCTGGTTTCAAACCTCTTCACTGAAACAGCTCTAACAAAAGTTTCGAATGACTTGCTCTCTGCCAAAGCGAAAGGATCTCTCTGCTGCTTTTGACACTGTTGATCACCACCTTCTTCTGGACTCACTTGTTTCAACAAGCATTCGAGACACAGCTCTCTCCTGGATCTCTTCATATCATATCTATCTTTCTCTGTCAGCTTCTCTGGCAAGACATCATCACCCCTTCCACTTTCGTTTGGCATCCCCCAAGGTTCAGTCTTTGGCCCTCTGCTGTTGTCTCTTTATACTTCATCTCTAAACAACTCATTTGTCATCCGGTATCATGTATATATGCAGAAATCTACCTGTTGTCTCCTGATCTCTCTCTATCTCTGATGTCCCGTATTACCAATTGCTTGTCTGCTATTTCTTCATGGATGTCACAACCTAAAAAACATTTCTTGCATCCGCCTTTTCCTCACCCAAGAATCCACAAAAACTCTGGTTCATTCACTTATCATTTCCCGTCTTAACTACTGTAACACTCTTCTGGTTGGCATTCCACTGTCTCAACTCACTCCTCTGCAATCTGTCCTAAATGCTGCCGCTGCTAGGCTTATCTTCCTTGCACGCCACTCCACTTCTACTTCCCCACTTTGTAAACCCTCCACTGGCTCCCTATTACCTTTAGAATTAAACTTAAAATCCTAGTACTAACATATAAGTCCTTCCATAACACTGCTCCTCCATACATTTCTGCCCTCATAAGCAAATACTCTCCTACTCGATCCTGACATTCTTCCGATGGGCTAAGGCTCTCCTCCTCACTTATCACCTCTTCCTTTTCCCATCTACAAGATTTCACTTGGGCTGCCCCATATCTCTGGAATCATCTTCCACCAAACCTTTAGGATTCACTGTCCCAACATTCAAGAAGCATACCATCTTAGCTGCTAGAACTTCCTTGTCACTGATACAACCACCACACTACCTCTCACCCTCTCTCTGTGCCTTATGTTTGTCACCCCATTCCCTCAAGATTGTAAGCTTGCGAGCAGGGCTCTCTACACCTAATGTATCGGTTTGTCTTAGTCTGTCAATTCTCATCTTGTCATATCTTGCATTGTTGGCACTATATGAATAAAAGATAATAATAATAAGAATGAGAGTGTGGCAGAGTTAGTGCGAAAGTATGAGTGAAAGGCCAGCGAATACTGGGCGAAAAAGCAGAGCTTTTTGCTTCATTGTTGTCTGTTTCATTGGGGGTCTGACCTTGTTTTTGGCATTTTTCTAACCCCGTTTTTTGTCTTTTGGCCAGTGTCGGTGTTGAGGTTGTCCCAGCATGTCACATCGGGAGTAGCGGCTGCGGGTCAAAGGAGATGTGGATGTGTGTTTTGAGGGGCTTTTGGGGACCCATTTGAAGCAGGAAGTGCGATAGCACACCTGGAAAGGGTAATACGTTTTTCACTGTACCCATTAAAGAGGTTTAATTTGAATGGTTAAAACTGCTGGTAAGGGAAAGAGTCTGGTGAACGTCAATGTGATGGCACTGTGGGGAAGTGGCTGGTATTTTGATTGAGGGGTTGTCAGTTGGCTTTAGAATACTGTTCTCTGAGGGCGGGGGGTGTTCTAGTAGTCTTAATTTGAGGTCAGCGGATGAATTCCTGGCCGTGGTAGATGACAAACTTACAAAGGAAATGTCATTAGGGCGGAAGGCCAGCTACTTTGGGCCATCAGATTGCTGGCCGCATGCGTGCTGATGCTGCCGCCCGGAGCTACTTCAATTATTTTTTTATTTATTTAATATGCCGGATCGGCTTGCCATATTAAGTAAAAAAAAAAAATGTAAAAAGTATTTAAGTAGCTCCGGCCAGCGGCATCAGCACGCATCGGGCGTTTAGATTTCCAGCAATCTGATGGCCGCATAGCGATGGGAGCGGCGTGAGGGGTTGAAAGGTCCGCTGCGGACATCGCTAGGCGGCAATCTCACACGGCCACTGGGTGCTGATGCCGCCGGCGCTGCTTTAATATTTTAATAAAAAGAGTTGTTTTCTGAATGGATCTCCACCGAGTGGAGACTTCGAGAACGTGCTCAGATGACGTCACATCCTGGCTATCCTTGTTTGTCCTCAAATGATATCTGTGAACCTGATGCTGGCTATCCATTTTTGTCCTAACTGTCTAGTGTTATTTATGGAGTGGTTACTTTCCTGCATTCTGGACTCCTCCTCTATATAACCTTGCATAATAACTGAGCCCACAGGACTGTCTGACACCATTATAACTTTGACCCAATCTACACAACAGATTTAAGCGGGTCAAAATCAATTAAGACAGAAAATACATTTATTACAGATGCAACCAATGCACCCATTGATCAAACCGCAGCTCCTCTAGCACCCTTAACTACAAAAGGTGCCTCAGCCCTCGAACCCCAGGTACCCTTGCCCGAAAGATTCACCGGCGAAAGTAAAAAATATTGCACCCTAATTACATCATGCCAGATCATGTTAAACCTGATCTATACAGTGATATTCCTTCTGTCTAAGGAGCCCCAACTTTGGGCACATCATCTACTGCACAGCAATGGTCCCCTTGTGGACTCTTGATGCGCATGCCCTTGATGCGCTATATGAAGATCCATACAGAGCCTCTTCAGCTACCACATTGCTAAAAGCATTGAAGCAAGGAAGGCAGTCTGTGGAAGAGTACATAACTGAGTTCAGACGTATAGCACTAGAGGCTACTTGGTGGGGTCTATCCGATGCCATCAAAGATGAATTAGCTTACACTTCTGTCCCCTCTGTATTAGAAGAATGGAAGAGAAGATCTTAACGGCAATCCTTCAGTGCTACCTAGACTCCAATACACTCTTCTACCACAACCCTGTGACATTCTCCTGCAGAAGAACCTATGCAGATAGGCATTGTTAGAGGGACCCTCTCTCTAATAGAGAAAGAATGATGCAGAACCTTGGGTCTTTGCCCGTAGTGGCAGATCAGGTCACATGTTTAAGGACTCTAGGGCTCGTGCCCGCTCCACCAAGGTGGAATAAGAAGTCTGCTTTTCTGTTGGCCATGGTGGACTCAGGAGCCAGTAGTAATTTCATGGACTCAGGCCTAAGAAGCGTCTCGTAGTCAGGAAGACCACTGATCTGACTGTCAAAATTGCGAATAGCCACACCAGTCCATCCGGTTCAACGTTGTTCTTTCTGATTTATCCCCTATTATTCTAGGTCTTCCATGGCTGAGAATACATAACCCTACCATCAATTGGGAGAATTCAGTTCATCTCCACGTATTGTGTACATATGTGCCTAAATAATTTGTCTGTCTGCCTTAGCCAAATTACTTCCTCCCTCCAGGAGATCCCTATAATGTACAGACATTTTAAAGGCGTGTTCAAGAAACTACCCCCTTCTAAAGACTACAACTGCCCCATCAAACTTTTCCCTGGTGCAGCTATCCCAGTGATACTAGAACGTGTACGAAAAATACTAAAGTAGAAAATACTAAAATAGACTTTCGTGGGACCTACAACCTGGTAAGAGTCTGAAAAGGCGATGAATGTAAAACAGTGTTCACGTGTCGTTACAGCCATTTTGAATACACAATAATGCCGTTTGGCCTTTGGACGCTCCAGCCACATTCCAGCATTTCGTCAATGAGATTTTCCATGATGTCCTGGACCAATTTGTAATCGTGTATCTGGATGACATCCTGGTGTTTTCCTCTTCAGTAGAATTACATTGAGCATGTATTCTGAGTTATTACCAGATTGAGACAGAACGGTCTCTACACCAAACTAAAGAAGTGTGTCTTTGAAGTACAGACTGTTGAATTCTTGGGTTATATCCTTTCAGTATTGAGATGGCTTCCAATTAAAAATTATAAAGAAATACAAAGATTAATGGGCTTTGCAAAATATTATCGTAAATTCTAAGTAATTTTTCAAAAAAAATATACAGCCTTTTGCCTACAACCCCAACTGGTGAGATGGTCTTGTTCTTCACGCAATTTCAGCTACACATAACGTACCGCCTCGAATCCCGTAAAACCAAAAATGACTCCCTCTCATGAATGTATGAACTATCAGCTATACCGTCTTCCAATCAAGACACTGTTTTATCCCCAGCCATTTCATAGCCCTGACACGAACCATATGGGACTCAGTCGGCAAATACTCTACTAGGACTACTCCCCCAGACATTCCTGGGTTACAATATCAACAACGCCTCTATTAACTGTTATGGTCTAGCTGCTTTTTTGCTGCATTGCTGGAGGCTATACAGCCTGGCTGGGTTGCCATGGCTACACTCCTGTGACTCAGCCCATTGTCCAGCCCACAGCCAGCCCCTTTTGGCTATTTAAGCAGCTAAACTTCACTTCCTCCTTGCCCTTGTGATGTTTCCGGCTGCAAGTGCTATCACTGTGTTCCTGAATTCATGTGTATGACCTGGCTTTCTCTGACGTCCCTCCCGGCTCCTGATTCCTGGCTTGTTCCTGACTTCGCTGATCTCTGTATTCCTGACCCCGGCTTGTCTGAGTACCTGTCTTGGTTCCTGACCCCTGCTTGTCTTTTGGTATATGCTTTTGGATCACGATTTGGCTTTGTTCACTATTGTCATTACAATAAAGGTGATTGCATTTTACGTTTTGTGTCCGTCTGGTTCCTGGTCCCTAACATTACCACAATGACCAAACTTATGTTCCCCAGAGGTCTGTCTCGAGATTCTCCAAGCATTCCACGATACACCAGTCGCTGGTCATGGAGGGATCAAGCAAAGTCAAGAACAAATTTAACGTTCCTTCTTGTGGCTGAACTTAAAAGAAGGAGTTACAGTCTTCCTGTACTACCTGCACACGGTCTAAGGAAACCGACAAAAAACCCACCAGTCTTCTACAACCATTTTAAATCCCTTTTAGACCATGGACTGATATTTCTATGGATTTCATCACTTTTCTTCCGTCCTCAAGCCATCTTTCCACTCTGCTGGTAGTAGTAGACCGGTTCTCTAAGATGGCACATTTTATTCCCATCCATCATCTCCCTTCAGCAAAAGAGACATCAACCTGTTTATCAAGGATATCTTCTGGCTCCTTGGCTTACCCGAGAACAATTTACTTACCAATTTTGGAAGGCGTCTTGTTAACAAATTAATATCCAACGTTTCTTGTCCACAGCATTTCATCCACAGAGCAATGAAACAGAATGTACCAATCAGACTCTGGAGCAATACCTGCGCTGTTCCACCACTTACCTTCATGACGATTGGAGCCATTATCTTGCTTGGCACATCAATTGTCGTCAAATTGTTAATAGTAGATTGGGGTAGCCAAGAAATACCATTACATAAGTTATCGTGGGTAAAGGTAATGGAAAACGTTTCCACTAAAATTTAGGGGGTAGTAGAAGCATTATTAAACACTCATCTACAGACACCAGACGAGCCAGAAGGCTTGTTTTTCCCTCAGAAATCTTAACCCACCATAACTTATGTAATGGTATGTGCCTATGATGTGTCTAAATGCCCGGGCCCAGTGCTCTACTACTACAACTACTGCTGCTGCATCTCTTTGACCGTCTGAATTCTGGGGGAACCTTCTTTTAAACATTTCTATCATTCAGTCCTGAAGGTGTCAGGGACCACCCCCTTTTGGGAACACCCCCCAAATGTCAGCTGAAGCGAATGGCCGGAAAATGAAATTCTTTCTTGAAACGAAAAAGAAATGTTTTGTTTTTTCTACCTTATGACCTTGATGATCTATCTCTGGGACAGCTATTGCTGATGGGAGGAGGAGGGTTAATACAGAGGTTGACATCATGACAGCAAAAGATCTGTCCTGCTGTATGAAGGATAGTCTTTCCTTAGCAGGACAGCATTTCCAGCAGCTAAAAGTTGCAGATTGTACTAGGGAGGGGGAAAAGTTCTGCTAAATAGGACATTTGCATCTGGCCATGAAAGTCCACATAGCCAGCTACATATGACATACGTAGTTGGCACTCTAATAATTAATTGCAGTTAGAATCTACTTTTTATTCATACCCTTAATTTAGAAAATACAAATTATTGTTGGTTCCGGCTTTTTCAAAGGATACTTTTGCATCATTGGTGGCACGTGACAGAACTCTGAGCAAACAGCATGAATTTTAATAAAACTACAGCAACATAATTACAAATAACCCTTGCAATGCTGACATTTTAAATTGTGGATAATACTTATAATAAGAATATTATTGTGTTCAGCATTTTGATGTAATTTTATTTGTTTGTTGTTTTCAGAATGTGTCAAAAGTTAAAAATCAAACGTAAAATATTTGTCTGGTTCTGGCATATGGAATGCAGCAGCCAACCATACTAAATGCAAGCATTCCATTCCAAAATATTTTATATTTGACTTCACAATACAGAAGACTAGTGTTGCCAGGTATATTTTTGTACATTTTCCACACTGTAGTTAAAATATTTCTTTTTCCAGGACGATGATTCATGGACGGGCTTTTTCTCTTAAGTAATCATCATTCTGTTTCTTTAGTTTCCTTGGTGTGTTCATATAAAGGTGCTTCTTTTATTCTGTGTGGATATTAGATGTGCAAACTTTTGGAAGTAGTAGGAGATTATTCTTCCTTCCTGTACTTGAAGAAATAATTAGGTTTTTCTGCCTTTTACTTTCAGCTAACACCTTTAACACACAGTCCCATAAATTAATTATTTTAATAATCAGTCCTGGCTATATGTGTAATGACTAGCTGAAAGACATAATATAATTCGTTTATTGTCCTGGAATGTGCACATTATATACACACACATTTTTCTGTAACTATTTACTGTGCCAATGTCTCACTTTTCTGCATGTTCTGAATGTTTGTGGAGTAAGTGTGTAACAAATCTGCTAATCTGCTCCTGCTTCCTAAGGTGATATGTATGCTGTTGCATAATACATGGACTAATACAATGTAATATTTAGTAATTTTGAAGTATTATTTCAGTTTGAGGTAAAATATATAGTTTTGGGATGATATTTAACCTTTTTAAAAAAAACAAAAAAATCACTGTCTCTAGGTTATAAAGAGCAACATACTTCTTTCTTCCACTCCAATTTTCCTTATGTCTGCATCTGTTACTAATTATACTTGCACTCTTGAACAAAACAAAAAGCTTGGCTTAGTGTGGAAATTTTATGAAAGTTTTAAATTTAGGAAAAACATAGCCAAGAACGAAAAGCTGATTTATTCTTTTGGCTTTGTAGCATTTTGTGATGTATCCCAATTACTGTATGCTTTATTTTGCCTAGTATGCTGAATATGGAAAACACTAGAGAAAATCATAATACTCTTTGGCAACCTGCAAAAAGAGTATTATGATAATAAAATAAAAAATGGACCTGTTAGTTCTCTCCAGTCCATTATTTAACACATGTCCCTAAAACTAAACAAAAAAACCCTTATGTACTAGTGTTTACAGATTAAAATAACCAACAAGTATGTTTGTTAAAAATCAAATTTAATATACATTAAGGTGCACATGATTCTCTCCCTACCTCCATCCCTTGTATGTATGAAGCAGTGAGTACAAATAAATAAACAAAATAATACAATCATATGTATTCTAAGTATCCCAGGTAGGGAATGAATAAATGAGGAACATGACAGGAGGCTAGACAGTGAAAATCACTATCAATCCCTACATAATACTTGAGGGTAGAAAATATCCTCTCTTACCTGTATGAGCCATCTAATGACGATCAGCAAAGCCATCTCTCTTCAGTTTCACCTCAGAAAAAAGGGGGTACTCCAAAAAACAATATTAAAAAGGCAGGGGATGGCAGGGAGGGAAGAATATAATTGGGGTCTATAAACCCCAACCAAGGTTTATTTTATAACTGCACAGCAGGCAGGAGATGGAGGGGATACATTGTCAGCCATCCTTGACTAATTGAGGCACCTAAAGAGCGCTATTTTTTTAAAATAATATATTTATTTTAGTTTTTTGTTTTTGTATTACTTTTTGCACTTATGCTAAGGGAAGGGTGGCCTGCTTGTCATCTCATACCCCTAGGAATGCAATGTAAAATATCACTTAAATTAAAGATTCACAAAACCACAAGTCAATTGCTTTTTTTTCTCCTGCAGCTCCATGTATGCATGTTGTGAGTGATTTATAAAGAATGCTAGTATGAGTTTGCAAGATAGAGTTTGGTCCATCTCGCGTCAGTATGCTACTGCTCTCTTCCCTATTGTAAAACTAATAATTGTTGTTAACTGTTTTCTAAAGGGTGGGAGACAACTTTGGGAAAGGCAATTTATTAAATATGTTTTAATTTCATTTAGCATTGTTTGCTTCAGAAAATTGAAATGTACAGTGAACGTTCAAACTATAAATTAAATGTTACAAAATCCCACTTACAAAATAAGTTATTTGTGAATTATATTACCTTCTAAATTTGAAAATGCATTAAGGACGAATTATACACCCTTTATAAATGATATGCGGCAAAAAGCTAAGCAATTGGAGGAATTTGATGGTTTCATGGTTGGGACAACTTAAAAAATATCTTGTACTGTAAGAAAATCAAAGGATGCTTGGTTTTCCGGATTAAGTACTGAAATGCAAGTTTATTGATTTGTATAAATAAACAACATTTGAAGGTGTCCAGACAGGAACAGTGGTATGTAATTGAACTAATGCAGAATTGGGAAATATTATTTTGGTGGCATGAATTAAAAATCAAATATATAATGGATAAAGTAAATAATACGGGACCTCCTTTCCTTCTGGTGTATGTTAAAAAACCCACTAACAATAGAATAGGCACCTACTGTATACACGTGCTGGAAATAAACATTGCAAATTTAGATTTTAAAAAAGGGATCTTAGGAGATAAAATGAAACCTTTTTAACAAGTAGTAGATGAGTACATATTTGTATAAATATAAATAAAGTACTTTGAAAATCCATTGAAGGAAATAAGGTCTGCTTAATTGAATAGTTCTTAAATTGCATTTCAAACTATGTTATGGAAGATGTTTAGTCCCTAAAACATCACATAAAATATATTCAACTATAAATAACCTTTGTTGAAGATGGGAAATACCGTAACTCAGTGATCCATGTCTCGCATTTGGAGGCATTCTACAAAAATACAAGAGATGGTCCTAAGTATTTGACATAATCAAAAAAATAACTGGGTTGGCAAGTTCATTATTACCACAGACAGCTTTATGGCATATAAAATTGGAAAGTTTAAAGAAGAATAAGAATAGAATTTTGATTGTATTATATTTGCACAAATATATATATATATATATATATATATATATATATACACACAAAAATGAATTCAGCACTGAATAAAACGAGCACTGAATGAATGCAGGCCACAAGGCTATTTTGCTTTATATTCACCAATTGCAACAATTGTTACATTGTGTGCAGTCTGCTGATACAAATCATTTAACAAAATGCAAAGTTTAATAGAGTTTAAATCTGAGTTATCTGGAGATATCTGGAGAATTTACCATCCTCAAGAAGACTAATCAGTCTTTACTCCTCTAGAGCTAGGATGACAGCTGTAAGTTACTAGTTCCCAACATCATAATTCTGCTCACCTGGAGAGAATTTCTTGATAAAAAAAGGCAAGGATGTACCAGCCCATCATAAGTTTTACGTTGTGAAAGTACAGCCCTTGCTCCAATTTCTGATGCATCTACCTCAAAAAGGAATGTTTGATTGCTGTCTGGGTGGATAAGCACTGGACCAGAGGCAACTGCTTCAAAGTCTGGAAGGCAGAGTGTGGCAGAGCCTGTCCTGGTGTGTGTATGTGTCTGAGTGTCAGTGTGTCAGAGCCTGTCCTGGCGTATGTGTTTGGGGGGGCTCTATGGAGTACACAAATACACGTGGGGGCTGACTGCATCAATACACAAGAGGTCTAGCTGCGGCCATCACATAAATCAATACCAAAGGGAAACCGTCCGTGGAAACACTCCAGATGCGAGTGTCAGTGTGGCAGAGCCTGTCCTGGTGTTTGTGTTTGGGTGTCGGTGTGGCAGAGTCTGTCCTTGTGTGTGTCTGGGTGGCAGAGCCTGTCCTGGTGCGGATTTATTGAAGGACTTGGTGGTATCCTGGCTCGTGCACTCACTACTGAGTGCTATATTCCAACATTTGTTTCTGTCTATCCTGGTGTGTATTTAGTCATCTGTTTTCTGTCCCTTTACTGTCTGTAGGAATAAATTTAACTATTTAATTTTTACGTATCCAGAGATAAAACGACCTCCTGAATTTGTAGTCACTTCAGAGGACAAAACATTCTAGGCCCAGAAATCAGTGAGAGCAAAAGTAAAGGTATTGTGTTATTTACTCTATTTCAACCTATGTATCTTATTAAAAAGCATTAGGGGTCCCGTGTATGATTTTTTTTAGTCACATTGCTCTGCCTAGAGGATTGGCTGAGCGCTGCAATTCAGTTGGGGTGGTCTGAGGTCTGAGTTTCTTCCCTGCTGTGAGTTTGTGAGCCTGTGACTGACAGACTCACTCGTTGTGAGGGCGATCTGACCAGCCAAGGCCCAAGGAGTGCCACACTGCCACTAGTTTTTTTCTAGGTACCAACTAAATGGTCAAAGATTAGCGTGACAAAAGCATGCTGAAATATAACTAATAGAAACAATAAATGGTATATTACATTTGTCAGAATTTGGTTTAACAATAAATAAATAAAAATGGGCTGCTCAGTCTTAAATGCCCAGGCCTATTTTTTGTCCCAGTCCGGGCCTGCCCCTGTCGCATATTTAAGAGGCTGGCTGATGAAGTGTGACTTCTGCAGTCTTGTGGGCATTCACTGCACGTAAGGTCTGAAAGAAGCCTACTTATCTGTCTGTATCAATGAGGTTCATACTAAGGGCTTGTTTTTCTCTAAGTCACTTGATTTCTATAAGTGGCCGGTTTGTGCACCACAGCAGAAGAAAAGTGGTACACTCACAGAGCTTGCTCATAGTAAGGGCTTACAGTTCTCTAAGTCACTTGCTTTCTGTAAGTGGTCAGTTTGTGCACCACAAGAGGTGTAAGAGAAACCAAGGTAAGCCAGAAATTAATCGTTTCAATTAATCCCTCCATAAAGTATGAGCGGATCGGTACTGCTAGGACGGAGGTAGGATTTGACAGGCGTATTCTGCCCCATAACTGGGGTAATTGGGGGGAAGATCTATTGAGTGATCTATCTCCACAACATGCCACTGCTCCATGAGCCCGTTGGGGAGAATAAAGGTCTCTTTGTAACTGGACAGTATATAATATTGAGCCCTGTACCTATTTGTCACAGAGTCCATAATAACCTTAGTGTTGTCCGCACATCTATTAATTCCATCAAGCCATGTAAGGTCCGATTGATTAATAGGAGGTGCTGGGGACACCTGTTCCATGTAATTTATTTATTTCATTCATGATACTAGTGCTTGGAAGACGCCTCCCTGGCAACTTACTGGCTAAAAAATCTGCAAATTGCTTGTTTACTCAACATACATTGACTTGATTCTACTGCAAGCAAGTGTATGTGAGTTGTGTGTGATGTTTTGAAAGTGCTAATGCGAGTTGCCTTCAGTGAACAATTTGAACATTTGTGCAACTCATGTGAGTTTCTATTGCAAAACCATGATTTTTACCACCTCACAAGCAGTGGCACTTAATAAATTCTACCTAAACTCATCTAAAATAAAATATCTAAATGCAGTTATTATAAAAAAAGAAAAAACATATATAATAATGTTAAAACATGCAATTTAATAACATTTTACTTTTTATTTGTTATTCTGCTATTACCTGGTATTAGCTTTATTTGACCTCCATTTGTTGGCCATAATAATAAACCTTTATGCCTATACTCTGCTCTCAAACCTCTCCATGTTAATCCCATTCTTCATAACGATCTGTAGTCAGACACTGAAACCAATCACCTTGGTAAGCTTGTTTATTAGTAACTCTACTGAAACTGATATAAAATAATAACTAAAATGTACACAAAGCTAACCTATAGCACTCAAATTCACCTTTCTCTGATCTGGATGATGTACTGATATATTTGACAACTAAAATAATTTGTATTAATGGAGCTTAACATACAAACATTCAGTAGTTAATGTATTCACATATCTTAGGGCCATATGTGTTTGATTTTCCAATTTCAAGCAATTATTAGTTTTAACACCCCTACTATCATGCTTAGTAGAAACAGTAGGACTTCGAAAAGGAACATTTTAAAGGTAAAACATTTAATAAGCACCCTGTGTAAGAAATGTAAATATATTTAGCAACTCTGAAGTCAAAGCTGCCAATGTGCTAGATTCTTAAATGACAAATTTAGCTTGCAAAACCATATCTGTGTCAGAGGGGCATTCACGGGTTAAGACAGTATAGAGTTGTCTTTCTAAAACAGCTTCAGCCACCTCCAAAGGAAACTCAATACTAACGTTTGGCCAGGCAGGCATTTCCTTCCCATGTGCTGAAGCTGAATGGCTCTTTGTGCCTGAGTTTTCTGTCCACCAGTACTTATGATTTTGACATTCAGAAAACAGCCGCCAGCAAACAGAAGCAGTTTTCAGAGAGTGATGCATGGGAGGAGAACATTCCTCTTGCTGATTTACTGGCAATCTATACATTTTTGACCCAAATATGATATCAACTCTACTTGCCTGAGTATTTAGCCCTTCTACAACACAAGATAGTTATCAAAGAATGTATACTGTATCAATGCATGGATATTTCATTTTCTGCAATACTTCAGTTACTGAGAGTACCTTTTGGTTCATACAATGGTTGAAGAAATAAGCTATTTCGGTATATCATTATTTACTAAATACATAACTGGTATGTGTATTATTCATTTTCTCTGATTTTCTTATTTAATTAATAAATGTGACATCAGAAAAAAACATGTTTACTCCAGCTTCTCTTCATCTATTTGGCTGCTTAATCTATAATTAGTTCTGGGCCTCCCTTTTTACTTGTTTAGGTACATACTTATGTTTACCTTTATAACACTCTGTGGAAGGTATAAATACTAAAAAACATGGTTCACTTAAACATACATTTGCCAACAGACTTTGTGCAAGGGTTCACTGAAAGGATAGCTGTCTATGCAATGACTTGTAATTTATAATCCAAGTCGCAGATAGCCTGAGTACAGTTATTATTTTGACAACCGCTTACCACCCTTGGGGTTTTTTCATGGGCTCCACCAATTACTTACTGATAAGTAAGTCCGCCATTCTACAGTGAGAAGAACTATTCAAAAGTGAAAAACATTTAAGACAGTTGCCAGTCTTCCCAGGAGTGGATTTCCCTACAAATTCACCCCAAGGTCAGCGCATTGCATTGAGTTACTTCTCAGACTCTATAGGCCTTAGTAAGCATGTTAAATGTTAAAGTTCACAACAGTGCCATTAAAAAAGACTGAACAAATATGGTTTGTTTGGAAAGGTTGCCAGGAGAAAGCCTCTTCTCTCAGAAAAGAACATGGCAGCTTGTCTTATGTTGAAAAAGTTGGATCTGAACAAACCACAAGAATTCTGAACAATGTCCTTAGGACAGACAAGACCAAAGTGAAGATGTTTGACCATAGTGCACAGTGCTATGTTTGGTGAAAACCAAACACAGCATTTGAGAAAAAACACCTCATATCAACTATGAAGCACAGGGATGGAGAGATGATGATTTGGCTTGTTATGGAGCCACAGGACCTGGGAACTTTGCAAGCATTGACTACAGGGCCGGCCGAAGACTTAACGCCGCCTGGGGCGAAGTTTAAAATGCCGCCCCCCCGCCGGCGTCGGCGGGGGGGGGCGGCATTTTAAACTTCGCCGACGCCCCCCCTCCCCCGGTACTTACCTTTGAAGAGTTCTGCGGCGAGTCTCCCTGCTCTGCCACGGTGCCGGCTTGTAATGCTGAGCGCCGGAAACTGATGCCACTTCCGGCGCGCAGCATTACAAGCCGGCACCGAGACCTAACAGGGAGACTCGCCGCAGAGGAGAGAGAGAGGGGCGCTGAGCGGGTAAGCGAAAACCACTCGGCGCCCCTCTCTCTCTCTTCCGCTTCAAAAAAAAAACGCTTGGGGCGGCAAAGTGCCGCCCCTTCTAAAGTGCCGCCTGGGGCAATTTCCCCAGTTGGCCCCATTGTAGGGCCGGCCCTGATTGACTATGAACTCATCCATATACGAAAGTTTTCTAAGGGTCAAATATGAGGCCATCTGTCAGACATCTTAAGCTTGGCACATCAATCTGCTAAAAATCGCAATCCCTCATCAATATCAGAGCCACAAGAGGAGGCTGCCCTCCAAGATGGCTCCCAACCAGAAGTCAATATGTCTCAGAGCTCACTATTTATCAGATTTTGGCCTAATGGCCATTGTCATTTACTAATATATAGGATTGCAACAACTAATCGATACAATCGACAATGAAAATTGTTGCCAACAAATGTCATTATCGATTAGTTGAATCAATCTTTATCGAATATAAAATGAGGGTTTTTTCAGAGCAAATGCTCTGGAAAAAATACCCCTCGTTTTATAATCCGTTTAATTCAGTATCACAGCGGTTACTACTTACCAGTCCCTTCCTGCAGTCACTGCCGATTGGCCCACCCCTTCTTTCTCCGAGCCCCTCCCTGCAGTCACACAGAAAAATGGCCCTGCCCATTTCCTTTCGTGTCCACATGGCTGTGACACTCATCTAACTGTGTGAGTATAACATTAATATCTGGGTTGCTGAAAGTTAGGGGAGGTGGGGGTTAATTTAGGGGCAGTTATGGTTGATGGGGGTGTTTAGGGTTAATTTAGGGGCAGTTATGGTTGATGGGGTGTTAATTTAGCTGCAGTTAGAGGTAAAGGGGGGGCAAACTAAGGGGAATCTAAATCCTGGAGGCAGTGAAGATTAATCCTGTACTTATTTATAATATAAAGTATCATCAATACTGATACAAATAACACATTTTAAAAAACAACACATACATCACGCTATGACTGGCTGCCTCTTCTCTTTAACCTCTTAAACCTTTAAAGGCTTATCTCAGTTTTATTTCCTATAAACTCCACGAGGCAGCTCCATATCTTTCTTATAATACCAAGCCCCATTGGAATGGGCAGGTATATCAGCCCCCTCCAAAAAAAAAAAAAGTTATATGAATGCCCATGCATGACTTTTTTGCCCATGCATGAATTTTTTCATGTTTTAAGAAGATTAAGGCTTTGTCAATGACAATAGATTTTAGGAATATAATGTAAAAAAAATTGGTAAACATAGTTTATGCCCCCAAGCACAAACATACTATTTTCGAGCAATCACTTACAATAACAATATTATTTAGAATGCTTCAGCAAGGCAGACAGAAGAGTACATTTAAGAACTTTAGTATTTTGCTTTAAGATATGATTACTGTATTTTTATGATATATCTGGAATATTTAAAAAATAGTGTTAACAGCTCATGTGGAAGAAAGGCAATTTTTGCAGGCTTTACTGCTGGCAGAAGATCTGACCTTACAGCCAATTGAATTACTTTACTACTATTCTTTTTATGAATTTCAATCCTCTAACGAGACATAATGCCAAGTGGCCAATAAAATGCCAGCACTTGCAAGGTACAGGTTATGTCTTGCACTTTGTGTAAGCGCTGGAGACATTATGTATGACCTGGAAAACAACTTAAATGCAAACTTACTTGACCCGGATGGTTTTAAACATTATATAGTCCTTGCTGATAATATAATTAAACCAACATATGTTAAAGTACTTTCCGCTACAATTATAGTTGTGTACTATGTGGATTTCTTCTGCCTTTTTACCTTGTCTGTTTGGGATTTTAAATGCACTATGCAATATGAAAACCTTGTGATAAATTCAAAGATTTTACTATTATCATGACGTAAAGTCATGATTTTATTAATGACACGGAGGCGAGTATTATGCAATCTCTTTCTTTATTACTCCCTCAGCAGCAAAAAATGAGGGCAAAAAACTTTTAACTGAAAGAGTTAACCAAATCCAACCAGCAAACATGAATCTGCCTAGAGATAGGCCAGCCAATGAACAGGTCTCTTCAGCATCAAAGGGAGTGCAATCCTGCAGAACTTCCTCTTTCTTTGCAGAACCAGGCGAACCGAATCAAAGAACAGAAGAACAGGACATCAAACTCCAATCCATCGTAAAGCACTGGCAACCAAACCATGCAGAGAAGTTCAAACTAGAAAAGAAGAAAAGAGGTAGCGGTAGCGACCATGGAATGCAGCATACCAAATGAGGTCATAAAACACAGATATCGCATAAATCGTATAAAGATAGGGACATCATGAAATATAGCAAAATGAATACAAACGTAGCTATCCTTACCGTAAACCAAAAGGAAACATTTCTCACGTCCCATGGGAGGGAAAAAGAAAGGGAGGGAATAATACTCGCCTCCGTGTCATTAATAAAATCATGACTTTACGTCATGATAATAGTAAAATCTTTGAATTTTATTAATGACCCGGAGGCTCCTATTATGCAATTTCAAAGCTGATCCACCAGACGTGTAGAGAAATGTTGAACAGGATGAAGGTAGAATTCTTTAAAGGTGGAATCTGAGGACCAATCAGCCGCCTTGAGAATATCTTCCATACGGCAACCAATAGAAGATGCTTTGGACGCAGAGGCACCACGAACCGAGTGAGGGGAGAAAATGGACATATCAATGCCTGCCAGCTGAAGAATCCACTTAAGCCATCTGGAAAGAGTAGAAGTAGAAACAGGGCAATGCGGAAGTTTGAAGGAGATAAATAAAGGAGGAGATGAGGGATCCCGTAGGGACTGAGTGCGAAGCTCATATTCCCTGAGACAAAGAACAGGGCATAAAAGAGGTCGATGAGGAAAAGCTGGGTAAAAGACAGACTTAATGTTGGTCTTCGTTCTCCTAGAAATATCGAATAAGACTCCATCAGGTCTATAAACTTTAGCAAAGAAGTCTAAAGCCCTGACATCCGAAACTCGCTTACAAGATAATACACAGAACAGGAGTAAGAGCTTAGCGGACAACTGTTTGAGCGAAAGGGCCTGATTGGGAGGCCAGTTCTCCAAAAAACGTAGGACGACATCAACATCCCATGTGGAAGAATAGCGGGGTAAAGGGGGTCTGGACAAGCGAATACCCCGAAGGAGACGGCAGATCAACGGATGCTGACCAATCGGAACCCCGTCCAGTTGAACATGCCCTGCCGAAATAGCAGAACGGTATAAATTTACCGTACGATAGGCCTTCTGATTTTCAAAAAGATCAGTAAGAAACGATAAAACCGAACTCAAAGGGGCAGAAACGGGATCCAATGATCTGTCCAGGCACCAGCGAGACCAGGAACGCCAGGCTGAAGAATAGGCTCGCCTAGTCCCTGGGGCCCAAGCATCGGCCAGGAGGAGGAGAGTCTGTTGTGAAACTCCCTCGACAGACCAGGGACCCCTGAAATGTACCATGCTATCAGTTGGAGCTTGCCCTGAAGAACCAGGTCGTGAGGACGAAGATCCGGGTCGAGCAAGAGATCCTGAAAAAGAGGAAGGATCCTGGGGAAGTCCACCGACGTTTCTAGAAGTCTGGGAAACCAAGGTTGGGACCTCCACAGTGGCGTCACCAGGACTAATGATGTCTGAAAACGAAGCATCTGCAAAATCGTCCTGGCAATCATATTGAATGGAGGGAACGCATAAAGCAGAGCCTGAGGCCATTGCTGAAGAAAAGCGTCTGTGGCCAACGCGTCGGGATCCGGTCTCCAGCTGAAAAACCTCGGCAGTTGGGTGTTGAGACGAGACGCGAATAAATCCAGAACCATCGGTCCCCACAGACGTTGGAGCTTGAGGAAGACGGATGGATGAAGACGCCAGTCCCCGGAGTCTCTGAGGAAGCGCGAGTTCCAATCCGCCGTGTAGTTGGATAGGCCGGGAATATGAACCGCAGTGACGGAAATCCCGTGAAGAAGGCAGTATTTCCAAAAATCCCTGGCGAGACAAGCTAGCGTCTTGGATTTCGTGCCACCCAGGTGATTGATATAACGTACTGCTGCTACGTTGTCCATCTTGAGTAGAATGGAGCAAGAAGCTCCAGTGGGAGCAAGACTGCGGATGGCAAAAGATCCTGCCAAGAGTTCTAGGCAGTTGATATGAAGGAAAGATTCCTCTGTGGACCATCTGCCACCTGTAGATACGGTTCCGCAATGCGCTCCCCAACCGTGTAAGCTGGCATCCGATTCTATGGACACCTCCGGAACGGTGCCAAAAATGGCCCTGCCGTTCCATGCCTCCATGTGGGACAACCACCAGGTCAGCTCGTCTCTGGATTCTTCGTCGAGAGATATGCAAGTTTCGTAAGAACGAGTAGAAGAGAGCGCGGAATTTCTTAGCCTTTGAAGAGCTCTGTAGTGAAGGGGGCCCGGGAATATGGCCTGGATGGAGGAGGATAACAGACCTATCATCCGTGCGACCTGACGAATGGTGATGACCTCGAGGCGAAGCAATTTCCTGATTTCCTTCTTGATCGCCACAATCTTCGGCTGAGGAAGGCAAAGAGACTGATGAATGGAGTCTACCTGGAATCCCAGAAATTCGATGCATTGAGAAGGAGTAAGACAGGACTTGTCCCAATTGATCAAGAAACCGAGCGACTGAAGGAGGTGTAGAGTCCAGTCGAGGTGAGTTTGCAGGAGCAGAGGAGACTGAGCCATGAGGAGCATGTCGTCCAGGTAAATGATTAGGCGAACACCTCGGGAACGAAGAAACGCCACCACCGGTTTCATTACCTTGGTGAAGCACCACGGGGCTGATGAGAGGCCGAATGGCAGGCACGTAAATCTCCATTTCCGATCCTCCCAAAGGAACTGCAAAAGGTCCTGATGTTCCAGAGCGATAGGAACGGTGAAATAGGCGTCCTGAAGGTCTAGCTTCACCATCCAGTCCTCCGGCAACAGCAAGTCCCTGAGGCAGTGAATACCCTCCATTTTGAAATGACGGTATACGACAAAAGCGTTGAGAGGTCGCAGATTGATGACCGGACGGACGCCTCCTCCCTTCTTTGGTACGAGGAAGAGAGTACTGACAAAACCTGGAGTGTCCCTGGGGATGCTGAGAATGGCACCTTTTTCCGAAAGAGATTGAATCTCTTGAGAAATCAGGAGAGTTTGAGGAAATTGAAATTGAGCAGTGAGAGGAATGCGAGTCTGGAGAGGCAAAGCCGTAAGTTCTATCTGGTAACCCCTGATAGTGTTTAATACCCATGCGTCGGAAGTAATGTAAGCCCAGGCCTGATAAAAATGAGCTAGACGACCACCCACTTGAGGAGGAGAAGGGAACAATGTACTCACCGTAAGGACGTCTGGAAGCGGTGAATCCTCGGGAACCTCGAGAGGGGGCAGGTCTCCCCCGTGACGGGAAGAAGGGAGTTGGACGCTGCTCGGCAAAGGCTTGGCGTTGTGTGAAGGAGCCTCTGTAGGTTCCGTGAAACCTGGTACCACGGCCGGACGAACGGCCCCTGCTTCGTCCAGCCCCTGCGAAAACCTTAGGGGCAAAAACCCGTTTCATGGAGGATTGAGCCTTGTCTAAGGCTGTAAAGGTTTTAACAAATGAGCCAACATCCTTAACAAAGGAATCTCCAAATAATAGGCCGTTAGCAGCCTGGCCAGGTTCTTTAGTAGCCATGTTCACCAGTTTGGGCTCAATTTTGATTAAGATGGATTTGCGCCGTTCGGCACAGAGAGCCGAATTAGCATTGCCCGTCAAGCAGACCAGGCGCTGAAGCCAACCCAGGGCCTCGTCAAAATTGAAAGCAGCCGGGGAAGCTTTGCCCGCCTCCAATAATTCAAACAACTTAGTAACAGGACCAAGAGTATCTAAGAGCTTGTCCTGACAATTACGCAGGGAAAATTCCAAACCCTTCCTGGGTTTCCAGCCGGTCTTAGATAGGAACTGAATAATCTGAGGGTCAACCTCAGGAGTTTTGCAGACTCCATCCGGCACCAGTGGGCGAGGGCATTCGGCCCTAAGTTTGCGCCTAGTCTCCTTAGAGAGGGGTTTGCGCACTCGAAGTGCCAAGTACTGAGCAATGTGGGCCGGAGGGTCCCATTCAGCTGATCGTGGATGGCGTAAATCATCAGGGTCAAAGAGAGGAGTACCCTGAGGGTCATTGACACCAGAATCTTCCCCAACGGCCATAGGGGCCGAGTCTGCTTCCTCCCCAGGAGAGGAAAAAGAGGGCCCAGGGGAGTCCTCACCAGCAGACATATCTGATTCTGATTCTCTATATGAATCTAACTCCACATCACTCTCGTCAGATGCTGACGAATCTAATTGAGCTTTAGCCCGTTTCCAATTTCTGGCCGCTTTTGTCCGGCCAGTGACTCTTTTGCGCGGTGCACCAGCGCTCTCTGAGACAGGATTATAACCCTTGTCCATCTTGACAGAAGTATGACTGTCACTAGGGAGTGATGAGAGATGTTTAGATTTACGCAGGGCCTTCTTGCCTGAAGGTACAGGAGCTGTAACAGTAGAAACAGCTGGTGCAGCTAAAGGAGCCTGCAGCAAAGCCTGCTGTATTGAATGGCTTATGGAGTGGGACATAACACCCATAGCTGAAGATAAAGCCTTTGAAATAGAATGCGACATAGTGGCATCTAACATACACTGAAAATCTTCAGATGACAGAGGATGAGAATCCTCAGGCTGATTAATAATGGCTGCACCAGACTCCACTGAAGGAGCCAAAGTTTCCCTATGAGGATCCATGCTGAGTCAAACAAGAAAGACCAGCAAGGAACACAAAGTAAACTAAAAGAAAAAACGAAAGACAGACAAAAACGAGGGTTGATTAACCCAAAGAACGCAGGGGGAAAGCAGTAAGACACTGAACCGACCGTTGATATCACCAAAAGCCCGCGAAACACGATTGACACAAACGGAGCTGACACAAGATGGCCGCCGCGTGCGTAAGTGCGCATGCGCGGCAGCCGGAGCTGCCGGCTGAAACAGCCGATAACGCGGCTAACAGCCGAAAGAAACCGCAAGAAGGAGTAGAAGGCGGCACGGCAGAACACACGAATAGTATGGGAAAAGTCAGCAGGGAACACCGAAAGAATCCGAGAGAAAAAAGCTAAAAGAAAAGTAAATGCCGATAAAACGGACTAAAAGAACAGCACAACACGAAGGAAACAGGTAACAAACGACAGAAAATATAATCGAAATATCATGAAAAGCGGTATATTAAATATATATACCGTAGTAAGCCAAATAATGAGGAGAAAAAATATACTTAACTGTCCGATGAGGGAGCAGCAAAGAAAGAGGAAGTTCTGCAGGATTGCACTCCCTTTGATGCTGAAGAGACCTGTTCATTGGCTGGCCTATCTCTAGGCAGATTCATGTTTGCTGGTTGGATTTGGTTAACTCTTTCAGTTAAAAGTTTTTTGCCCTCATTTTTTGCTGCTGAGGGAGTAATAAAGAAAGAGATTGCATAATAGGAGCCTCCGGGTCTTAATAAAATCACTATTCTTTCATTCATAACTGGTCAGGTTGTAAATATAAATAATATTTAAGCCTCAGGTACCTCTGTGGTATCAAGTATTATGCATGACTATATTGTAGTATCAGGGGAATCCTTGATAAGCATCAGTCTCAGGTACAATCCATGAATGTCTACATAGCTATTTGGGTTTTCACAAGATAATTAAATGTGATTACCTATATATAGTTTAATATGTATAGTTTATCTGTGTAGAACCTTATTTTCAAAAACAAATGTTGTGAACATGAAAACAATATGCATAAACATGATCCACTGACAAGTGGAACTCCTCTATGGTAAAGCAGCAACTTCAATCAGTCTCTGTGACACAATTCACTTCACTTTGACATTCTTCATATACGCAAAACGTTTACTATGAACAACTTGCGTTTTATATATATAGCAAATAGACTTGCAGTTACATATATACTGTTCAGTTAAATCCACAGTATACTGTATATAGTACATTATTGAATAGCACACAATTTCCATAATTAGTACCATAAAAATGTATATATGCTGATTAGTTTCAAGATCCCAGGGTTGTAATGGACCATCACATGAGCTCCATGGGACAACTTGTGGTCAAACTCACTGATATCGTTATTCAAGATAATAAAGTCACAACATAATTTAATGGTGTATGATACAATGAAGTCAGACTGTGTGTCCCTGAGAAACAGTCCAAACATCCAGTTGGCTGAAACTGGAAGTCAAACCCTGAGAGTTGTCATGCATTGCACTAGGATATGGTTTAGAGTACCTTGTAGGTGTGAACCCATTTAACTCCCTAGATGAGAACAAAACTACAGGTTAAATATAATTTAATATTTGCAATTATAAACACAGTGTTGTATATACAGTAGAATATTTGTTTTCATACTAACTTTATTTTTAACTACATTTGCCTGTTATGTACAGTTATACAAATCTACAAAAAACGAGGACCATCTCCGACGAAACTGATGAAAACAAACTTAAAAAGTGCTGAAAAGTTGGCATGATTTGTCCATTCTTCGTCACTTGTAGTTGTCGCCATTACAAACCATTTTGGCACCATTTGGCCGCAATTTGGATGGAAGTTCACCTTAAGGCAAAATGACCGCACTTTCGGTGACATTGTCTCCTCTGATTGAAGGATCTGGGAAAGCAAGTTATTGGAAGTGCCGCCATTCTGGCGGAAGTTCGCGCCAGGTTATGTCTGAGGTTTTAAATACAGGTTTCAAAAATTTCACTGACGTCCTCTCTGCTGTTGGAGGATTGAGGGAGATGAGGTCATCGAAAGCACTGTTTGGTGGAAGTTTACCCTAGGGCAAAATCATGGCCCTTTTGGTGACATTATCTCCTCCTATTGGTGGATCAGATGTCATTGGAAGTGCTGCCATTTTGGTATGTCCACCGAGATGTGAACGAAGATGAAGGAAAGAACATGAAAAACATGAAAGCCATGAAAAATCAGTTCTCTGTTCTCCAGTGACTGGTTTCAAATTGAGGGGGAGGCTGTGGTTATGGCTGTAGGAGGCCAGGATCAAGACAAAGGAATGTACTTTCCCAAAGTGAACATTTGGCCAAAAAAGAAATACTGTCCCCAAGATACATATTTGGTACATATACAGAAAAAACATGCATAATAATACAAAACATAAATTACGGTAGCAAACTTGTTTACAGATGTGGCAAATTCCAAATGAGGTTGAATACCTTTTTGATTCTTGCAAGGATGTCTCCTCAGATGGTGGTTTGCTTGGGATATTTCATGAAAGCTTTTTGATTTTTGCAAGGGCCTCTCTTCAGATGGTGGTTTGCAGAAAGCTTGAGGTGTTTCAGGAAAGCTTTTTGATTCTTGCAAGGCCCTCCCCTCAGATGGTGCTTTGCAGAGGCAAAGATACAAGAGGAGAAAAAGTTGTTTTATTTATATACACAATTATGTTGTAAACAAAATGTGTGTTGACAAAGGTGAATATGCAAGGTGAACTTTTGTGTAACTCATGTGAATTTGCTACCATAAACCTGCATATTCTGCTAACTTGTTGAGAAACGCTATTTCACCTATGTTTGAGCCATATGCATTAATGGTTGTTAGCACTCTGAATTTACTTGCAGAACATATGTTTGTTGTTACCACTGAGTAGAGAATGGTTTGGAATATCAGTTAAACCTTTATATTGCAGATAACAATTACCTACTGAACCTTGCATCTGTTTAGAATTAGCAGATACTACCATAAAACCTACTTTGATTTATTGGTGTTATTGGCCATTCTTGTAAAAGGATAGTCTTTCTTTTTTTTTACATTACATACATCCATACTTGTGATGACTGACGTATTTAATGGTAGTGGGGGACAGCTACTACCGTAGGCTTGCGTATTGCCACATTATCATTAGATAGCCTGATTAGACATTTTCTATTCATGTTAATAACTGAACTTAATTAGTAACTTCTACCTCAGCAATATAAAAAGCATGGTAAGTAAATAGTTATATATAGGTGTATTATATACTATTAAACAGTAAGTTTATTTTCACTAAACGCTAGTGACAAATCATTAAAATGATCCCTTAAATCTAATGGGTCTTTAAATTATATAGTATTTGTAAACACTATTTCCTTTTTTCCATATGTATTTTTCCACCTAGTAAACTTCTTCATGTTTAATGTGTTTCTTGTTTGTTTTACTACATTTTAAGATGTACTGAATCTCATTTGGTGGATTACAGGGTAAGAAACTTTATATGTTTCCAATTAAGTACCCCTTTATCATGTTTTCATCACATGCCAATACAAAAAACATAATGGATAAAGATAATCTCTGATGCAATAATTCAAAATCAAATTGAACTGTTGTGATGTTAACTGCCTGCTTTGAGGATACTTTCTGCTTTTCCTATTCCTAGTGGGGTCATTAATCTATACATATACATATATAATCAATAACATAACCCCAGACCTGGCTTTGCAATAGTAACTGTATAACAGTGAATCTTCTCTGTCAGTGTAAATCCAAGAAGGGGATGGCATTCACCAAAAAGACCCAAGACTGTAAAAGGAACAATAGCAGAGCTATTCCTTTCTGTTCGGAGTACAGTGCTGTTTACTTGTGAAACTGATATAAAGGATGTAATAGTAAAAACTTCATGGTGCTGCTTACCCTCGGAATGAGAGAACTTCCCAAGCATTTAATGCACTTTTAGATGTCATGCTTTTGATTATCTATTTAATGTGTCTCCGTTTGTTTCATATATGTGTACTATTTGGAAAATAATGGAAATTCCAGAACCTGGATACCATGTTAGTTAACAGCACACCATTGCACTAGCTCCTCTATCCTAAAAGGTATTAATCAACAGGATTACGCTCCTTAAGCATTCTACTTTATTAAATTTATAACAGATGTTTAATATTTAATAGCATATTGCTAATTACTCCCGTGTGTACAAAATACTGCCCTGTGACAGCGTATGTTATCAACCTGTCCAGTATTATTTAACAAATTTTACATCTTGTAATTTTGACAGCTTAAAAAGTAAAAAACAAAGAAAAAAATAATTCTATAGTGCTTCTAGAACCATACAAAGCATGAGTGTAAAACTATTCTTACACATTCTAGACCCTATCTACACACAAACTCATTCTAACATACACTCTTCCTCTCACACCAGTCAAGCTAACACATACTTCATCTCACACGACTTACACATCCATGCTCACACATACACTTATACATAGACATTCATGCTTACATACACATATATAATATATATATATATATATATATATAGTGACAATACGTGTGGTGAAGTGGTAGATGGAAGGTATTTTAGACCAGCCTTGGTCAATAGTAGCCTGCTTTAACCCTTTCAATCCCCTATAGACGTACCGGGACATCCAAAAACGCCTATTAAGAAACCCCTTTGGACGTCCCGGTACGTCCAGCCTTTCTTGGGAGACCAGCCTGTTTGACAGCCTGGACTGCCCACTGACAGCAGAAGCCGGCATCGCCGGCTTTCTGCTGTCCGATCTGCTTTAACAGCTTCCGGCATGAAAGCCGGAAAGCTGTTACATTTCAAACTGCCCGATCGCGCGATCGGGCATTCCCTTGTGGGTTGCGTCACTGCTGACGTAACCCGGTCTGTGAGGACCTGCATAGAGATCACAGTGTGATTGGTGCAGGGGGATCACGGGGAGGGGAGTGAGAAACCATGTCTCTGAAACAGTAAAGCAGAAAAAAAAGTGTATTCATTTA
>VKOC01028193.1:0-16004 GCA_009364415.1 Spea multiplicata
TGCACTAGGACCCTATGGTTTATACTTACACCCCTGTAGATCAGTAAAATATTTTTCAAATAAAAGAAAAAAGTGCTTTTTTAAATTGTTCACCATATTTTTCATTTTTTATAGTAAATTAGATGATATGATCAAGATAACAATATCTAAAGAAAGCCTTCTTGCGCTGAAAACCCCCCAATATATAATTTGTGTGGGTTCACTAAATGAGAGAGAATAAAATTACAGCTAAACAAAAGCACAACAGAAATGTTAAAACATCCATTGTCACATTGTCCTCTTTCCTTAACCCAATCCTGCTCCTTGACCCATCTACTGCTACCCATGTCTTGCTTGGATGTCTGTGATTAGTATTTTGTTTGACTTGATAAAGGGAGGTTCATACTCCGGGAACCTTGACCGTAAAATGGAATGTAAATCCAATAGAAAAGGCTCTCTCTCTCTCTCTCTATACATTAACGATTGTTTTATTGATCCACTATAATGTTAAGTATTTGGCAATGTTTTCATAAGCGTTAATAAAAGCATTACGTTATGCCTGTAGCAATTTAATATAGGTTTAACCAAGTTATATAACTTTCTCTTAAAAAAACTCTTTTTTGTTTACTAAACAGGTTTTATATGGGGAGAAATTAAACAGATGTGGGATGGAGGATTCCAAGATTATATCCATGACTGGTGGAACTTAATGGATTTTGTAATGAATTCATTATATCTGGCAACAATATCATTAAAAATTGTTGCATATGTAAAGGTATAGTAAAAGTTGTAGTTATTTAAATTATTCATAAATATTGTCGCATATTTGTATTCAGTAGAATAATAGGTTTAATAATGTTTTACTATAATATCCTGCATTATAATACTTCAAATAGTAATAATTAAAGCTGCTGTTGCACTCCAAAAAAAACATTTTGAAGATATGTGGATCCAAGCTATTATGTTGCTTCTATAATATAACTGCTGTGATAAAAAAAATTACCCCTAGGAGAGATACTTTTCAATTTTTTTTGTCTGAAAATGCAATAGATCCTATAGCCTGTGGTGAAATCCATGGATCCTTATATTGGGTAGCATTCAGTTTAGGGACAAAAAGTGTGAGTATTAACTAAATGAGCATTACAAAAGCCAAAATATACTAAGTTCTGTTACACAAGAAATATGAGACAATGTTTTACTATATCTTGTTTCACTGTTTGCATAACCATATATTGTTTTCGTGGCACTCCTGCAACACATTATTCATTTAAATTGTTATGGCATAAATGAAAAATACAAAACTGGCATCGCTTCCGGTTTTACCCAGATTTTTAGTGTGAAGTCCTTTCTCTGGGTAGGGGAGCCCAATAAGACCATATGACTGTATGTTACGCATGGTCAGCTTCTGAGTACAATCTCAGACTGATTACTATTAATAATTAAATATATTATGATGGGAATATTAAAAATATAATATAGTTACCAAATAGTAACACCCTTCCCAGTTGTCCACATATTCTATTCTAGATTGAGAAATGCATATTTCTAATAGCGCTAAATATAATATATGATATAATATGATATAATATAAAAATAATATAATATAGCTCTAAATATACAAACTAATAAGACAAATTCAAAAATTCAAATGAATTTGCTATTATTTTTGTGTGCTTTGGTTACTATTATGTAGTTATTTGTATGGTAACTAGTTACAAACGTTCACATAACCCTTGGCAATGAGACAGTTAATTTGTATAGCTTGGCTCCAACAGAAATGTGTGCCATTAATGTGTGACTATTTGTTGCCATAGTGTTTATTTTTTTTATCTGTGGTTTGTTTTTATGCAGATTTGCATTACACAATACACAAGGCAGTCTTATCACACCATAACAGACAAGGGGCACTTAGGTTTTCCCTTTCTTTACTAATAGCTTCCACTTGGCAAAGCCAGTATAATGGTATTCCAGCGGTTCATTTGAATATAGATTACCTTGTAAATTGATACTCCTCATCTATATTCATGTTATATCCCCACTAGGTTAACGCAACCTGACTTTTGTGCTTCTGGTAATTATGTTTTTTTGTCAAATTAGACTTTACCCCACACAACAGAGCTGCTAATTCTCCCTGATATCTGACCCAGTAAGAAAAGGCATATTACTACTTTTTTTTTTTACCAACATAACATTTTCATAGTACCATGGCGTGAAACGTGATGCTTTAGAAACATTTAACATGGTATGACATTGTTTCTATTTTGCGTGTTAATATATGTTTTCTTTCTGCAGTTCCGTGGAGAGAGGGATCGAAGTGATTGGGAAACATGGCATCCAACCTTGGTAGCAGAAGCAGTCTTTGCCATTGCCAACATATTTAGTTCTTTGCGTTTAATTTCATTGTTTACCGCCAATTCTCACCTTGGACCCTTACAAATATCTTTAGGCAGAATGCTTCTGGACATTTTGAAGTTTCTTTTTATATACTGCCTTGTGCTGTTGGCGTTTGCAAATGGCTTGAATCAGTTATACTTCTATTATGAAACAAATGAACCCCTAGACTGTAAAGGAATCAGATGTGAAAAGCAAAATAATGCCTTCTCCACGTAAGTCACTTTAACAAATGTAAATTATGTGCAGAAATGCTCCTTTTTCTCTGCCAATCTGGCATCATTATTCTGACCTCCCAGTTAACGTCCACAAAATGGCAGAGCTTACGGCACACTTTCTCACTCGTTCCTCTAATCGGGGGATTTTGCACAATACTAGTAGTGATGTTGAAAAAAGATGTAAGCCCATGAAGTTCAACGTGTCCAAGATTTTCCTTAAGGCACTGATACAGATAATTACTAAGATGGTTTGGGGTTATTAAAAAACAGTAAAATTAATGATTTTAGTACTATGTTATTTTTATTATTATTATTTAATGGAACAGAATGTTTTTATCCATTGTTTTATTCCATACTAAGATTGTGACAGAAACATTAATTAGTCATTTTTTATTAAGTATTAAGTGCTATATTACTTTTAAAAGTTATTTTTTATTTTTTTTTCATGCAAATATTTTCTTTCGTTTCAGTTTATTTGAAACTTTGCAGTCCTTATTCTGGTCTATTTTTGGACTAATCAATCTATACGTGACAAATGTAAAACCAAAGCACAAATTTACAGAATTTGTTGGTGCCACCATGTTTGGGACCTATAATGTGATTTCTTTAGTTGTTCTCTTAAACATGTTAATCGCTATGATGAACAACTCCTACCAACTGATTGCTGTAAGTATACTCCTCTATTGCATAATAGCAACACTTTTTATATTTGGAATTATTGTGGTGTGTCCAAGTACCAATAATAGACATAGAAAAGCAAATAACCACATTTGTCACTGAAATATATAACATATATGAGAAATAATTTGGAAGTTATTCGAAATATGTAATTTTTCCTAGAACATAAAATGCTTGACTATTCCTTTTAAAATGTTTACTATTACTTGGCAGTCACTATCCCTTTAAACCTTTTATTCCATGCGTTACAATATTGTTTTAGCATTTTTATTGAATGTTGTGATTAGGATCATGCTGATATTGAATGGAAGTTTGCAAGAACGAAGTTGTGGATGAGTTACTTTGAAGAAGGAGGTACACTTCCCACTCCCTTCAATATAATTCCAAGTCCAAAGTCTTTGTGGTATTTATTTAAATGGTTGAGAAAACAAATATGCAAGAAGAACATGAGACGAAAGCCTGAAAGTTTTGGAACAATTGGGGTAAGTACAATCTAGAACAAATGTAAATATTTTAGTGGGAATGTTATTTATAATGCATTAGTGAATATAATAATTAGTCCAAATTTCAAACATATTGACCAATAATTGAAGCTATGATTTAAATTTCAAACATAGAAAAGTAGCATTTAATGGCAGAGAAAAAAAACTTTTGGCCACCAATCTAGTCAGCAAAGACTTGGCAGAAATAGTAACTTTTCTAAAAAAAATTAAAAAAAAATGTCACATTTCTATTTCCAACAGAGGCTAAAAATAGGGGTGCTTGGGTTTATCCAAGTTGAGTTTTCCAAGATATTTCGTCTTTAACTTGACTCTGTATCTAGGACTCCTATAAAGGAACCGCAGAGATGACAGCAGTGGCCCACAGGCATCCAGGCATTTGAGTTCATAATTAATTTAATTAATTCGTTCGGTTTTCCTCCCTCTTCTCCTTCTCTCCCCCTCTTTGTTTCAAAGACGTATTAAAAATAGATCCTGCATGTAACATGGTTTTACATCAAGTGAGAACCAGGTGTTTTTCTTGCTAATTGCTAGATCGCTACATGGTTCTTTATATCTAAACACCAAAATGACTTTAATTACTATATTTTAGGAATATGTGATGCATTTCATTATTTTCATTGCCATTAATTTTGGAATGTTTTTTTATTTCTGTAGAATATTCATTATATTTACTATTTGTTTTTAAATATACCAATGTGTTTGATTATATTGTGTTTGTAGATAATAGTTAATTATTGGCTGTAATGATTTTTTCCTTTATTTTCCTTATAATTGTACTGCAGAGAAGAGCAGCTGATAATTTTCGAAGGCATAATCAATATCAGGTAATTAGTTACGCATGAAACCAAATATTTTTGCACCATACCATGGGCCACATAGAAGCAAAAGGAGGCACTTTTTCCATTGGAATTTTCCCACAGTAGCACAACCCCTTCTTGTCCATTTGATGTTTTGGGGGAAGCAACCAAGAGCAATTGTAAGACAATACAATTTAAGAAGTGTAGTGGCCAAACATAAAAGAGGGAGAGTATATATATTTTAAATAAAGTAAGAGGCAATCAAGTATAGATTTACATTACAAGAACCCTTGGCCACATTGACCAGTTTTAAAAAGTTAAGAAAGGCTTTAGATGATTGGCATTGATGTACATTAAGAGAGGTAATCGAGTCTTGACTTACCTTGTTGACCCCGTGGTGCTGTGAGTAAATGCCTAGTCTGCCTAGTAAGACATCGGTCTTTGAGAGGAATGCATTGAAAACAATTAAACGTGGCAAAACAGAAACACAATATATATGTATATATGAATGTAGATTTAAGCAAATTAAAGTGATTAATATTATTCATATCTACCTGTATGTATGTCCTATTTTTACTCAGCGCATTGTATATACCACCTTATCTTTTTTTCCTTAGTTGTATAAACATATGCCAAAATTATTTGAAATATACACCAATATTGTGCGGTTTGCAAGCTTTTTACAACCCATCAGATGTATTATTATGTCATATGTACATAAATATATAAAACATCCTTAAAACATCCTTAAGGGAGAACACAAAAATAATGATAATGTGTGCACACATTCTTCAAATGAAATTCATCGTCTGAAGACGTTTGCACAAGTCTAGTAAATATTAGTATAATAAATGTATGATTAATACATATTTAGAGCTACCAGTTCAACCATTTTTGCATATTTGGCACTTTTCACATAGCCTACATTATTGCAATAAAGTTCCCCAAATAAACATGTGTAAAAGCATTTAAAATACGATTTCTTTATTTTTTACTTTGGTAGGAGGTGATGCGGAACCTTATTAAGAGATACGTTGCTGCAATGATAAGGGATGCTAAGACAGAAGAAGGGTTAACAGAAGAGAATTTTAAAGTATGTTGTGCTACACATTTGTGAATACATTATTGGTTGCATGTATTTCTTAATTGTTATTACTTCAAACTAATCATTATTGTTACTGTTTTTAAAATGTCCCCTTTAATGTTCTTTATGAGCTCTTTACAATATATATATATTAGCATATGTGCCCATCATTTAAAAGGGGTAGCCATCCTTTACCCCTTCCCATTTCTGTCCCTTGCCTCTACCAAATATCTCTCCTCTGACTTTTACCTTTTTCCCTGCTCTCTCTCTCTCTCTCTCTCTCTCTCTCTCTCTCGTTCGGTTTTCCTCCCTCTTCTCCTTCCCTTTTTTCCTCCCCCCTTATCTCTCTTACCCATTTACTCTTCTCCTTCTCCCCCCCTCTTTTTTCTCTCTCCCTTCCTCCCTCCCTCCCTCCCCACTTTCTATCTCTTTCTCCCTTTCCCTCTATCTTCCTCCCTCATTCTCTCTCCCTTCCCTTCTCAATTTACCTATAATATCCTTATTTACATTAATTTTTGTTAATCTCACCTTTACCTCATTAATTATTTGAATGCATTCTTTTAATTATTTTCCTCACCTCCTCCTCCTTCTCCATAATTTAATCCTGTGGAACCTGCACCAGATTCTCTTGGCAGTTGTCCAACAAAGTCAATTTACTCTTGTTACATTTTATTTGTGTCATACTTCTCACTACCACCAAAATCTTATAAAATAGACGCAAACAATAAGTAAAAATGAAGTAGATAAAATAAAGTGAATTAAATCAACATCGCTGTACTTCCGCTCAGAGCAGAGGGGAGAAGATGGGTGTGAGGGGGGAGTGACAGAGCACACTGGGAAGATTAGAGGGGAGCTGGAGGGGGAAGGGAGAGGAAGGGGAAGCAGTGGCAGCAGAGGGACAAAGGAGTACAACAGAGGACATTTCTCCTTTTGGGAATTGAAACACTGAGCAGGACACAATCAGACAGCACTTGCTGACCCTTTTACTCCAACAACATTCTGTTGTGACCTGCCCCCTTAGGCTTCCCTCTGAGCCTTCCTGCCCCCCTCCGCTCTGACTCATTACCTCCAGTTCAGATCTTATCCTCTAAGCCCTTTACTGCCATCTCTCTTCTGATATGCCCACTCCAGTGGCCCTCTGCTCCAACCTAAAATGTAGTCACATATGTTTAACCCCTTAAGGACAATGGGCGGTCCCTAAACCAATTGAAAACAATGCATTTTGAGTCCATACATGTACGGGCTTTGTCATTAAGGGGTTAAATAAAGTTAATAAGGAGAAGGGAGGGAGAAAAAGGATGGAGGGACGAAGAGAGAGAGAGCGAGAGAGAGAGAGAGAGAGAGAGAGAGAGAAGAAGGGTGAGAGCAAAATGGAAAAGAGGGATCTTACTTTAATCCCTGCCCAGCATGATTTGCAATCCCCACTCTAATAGGGTTATTATATAATATACTACATATTAAACAAATTTGAACATATATTTTGTTCATATAAAACACATTGAACAAACGAAACAGACTAAAGGTAAATACAAGGGCATGCTAAATAAATGTTTTATGCTTTTATCACACTAACATTACCATTTACAGAATTTACTGCATTCCATTCCATTTGTACTCTGTGGTTCTTGTTGTGATTCAACTTGCAATGTCTCAAAGAACTTCAAGCATGAAGAATTCCACTTCAATTATGTTCCAGTTCATTTTTGTCATGGTAGGTTTTTTAAGAATGTTCTGCATGTCATCATCTGGATTGGAAGTTGCATCTTCTATAAAAAAAAAAGAAGATATATTGTAATTTTTATAATTAACACGTTGCGCTTTCTAGCTAATAAGGAACAACATGGGTGCTAACTTCAACCCATAGACAGCTAAAAGACATGCAATGTGTGATCAGTATACTGGATTTAGCGCAAATTTAGAATTCTGACAAATTGAGGACTGAATTTTCAAAACAAAGTGTTTCAAGTGGTCATTCAGAACTAAGTATGCGTAGGTCCTCTTCTTGCACCTTGATTTCCAATGTTCAAAAAGGTCTAATGCATGCAGAAGAACATCTCAATATCTTAACTGCGTGGAAGGGAAAGACACTAATGGGGTTTATTTGCACGCGTGTCTGATTTTTGTTTATTTTTGTTCGTCTTTGTGAGCAATCTGTGGAATCCTAACATAATTAAGCACCAAATTAACATTTTATGATGGAATGTATAAATAATGCTACTTTTTGGACAAATGCAACTATAATTTCAAGATTGGGGTTGTTAGCAGTGATGAATCATTATCTAAACATTGTTTTCAGACCTTGACCTTCAGACTACTCTTATATGTTACATAGTATTTGAAGTCATTTTACGTTCAAGCCTTTATATCAGTCTAGATTTGCCATCTAGCACAATAGGATGATGCCTAATTAAACCCGTCCCACCCCCTTGGATGCCTTACATAGCAATGTAGTGTGTTGCTGCCCGTACACAGCCACAATCTACACTTCTATATAGGCTGTCTATCCTTCTGTCTGTATATGTCTAATCTATTTGAAGCTGAAGAATATTATAGAACATTCATAACTATTTCAACCCAAAACTACTTCACGAGTGTAAAACATAGCAATATACACCGCAATTATACATAACCATGTAACAATATTTTAGCTATTTTAATTATAGAACTGTGCATGTTTTTCCACCTTCTAGTTTAAAATAGTTGTTGTCATATGGTGACTTGACACATGATAGTTAAATATTGCACAGATTTCACAAGTTCAGTTTCTAACGCGCCACAGAACTTGAGTCCTATAAAAAGTCACTCATAATTAACACTCCATTCCTTGATGCATGTTAATAATTTTAGCTTTTTTTCCCTTTATAATATAATATAATTCCTTAATAATATAATTATCAAGAATGTAATTATTCTGCCAGATGTCTTGTTATTTAGTAATTCACATCTAACCAACCAATAACAATCAGGTTGCATTTCACATTTAAAGACTCTTTGCTTATCATATATTTATACCATTGTTTTATAAAACATGTTTCACAGAAGAAATTTTACTATTTTGGAAATATAATTTAGGTGGGACAATAACAATTAAATTCATGCAAATATTAAATATTTAAGGTATCGCAACTAGTGTATAATCTTCCAACATTCATGAGGCTTATTATTTATTCAGACTACTGCATGACTTTACTATGAATGCAGAGATAAGCTTAAGATCACTATAATTATCCTAACAACTAGAATCAATGCAGAGCAGATACGTATACCACAGGGGGGTACATCCGGTATTGTTGTACCAGGCCCTGCTGCCCTGCTTGGCCACAGGGAAGCGAGGCCCCAGCTGGCCCTTGCACCAAGCTCCCCTCGGACTGGCGTACCCTCCTGAGCTTGCCAATATGTTAGTATTTTGCGTGGGTGAAAGTAAAGATGTTAGTCTGTGTAAGTATTAAAAACAAAGCAAGAATTCAGCACATAGCCAGCAAATACCATTCAGGAACACCTATCTACGGCAGAAGTATTGGGGATTATTTCACACTATATGGCCAGATATTCATTAGCCTGCAACTACATTAAAGTACCCCAAGTTTGGCGAGTCCTATCTAACTTTCCAAGGCTATATTGCTTACCAAGGAGCCGAATCAATGAGACTGCACTGCATTTTAACCCTTTTGAGACCCTCAAGCAATGTAAAGCCTTCTCTGGACACCATTAATGAGGCACTCATTTGGCAGGATGGGGTGCTCAACCCAAAGGTTTGCAAATATTCACAGTACAAAAATACATGTGGATGAGCACACAAGCTGAAAATCATAAAAAGAAAATGCATACGGATTCCTGAGTTGCTGCACCAATAATAATGAATAATAAGTACATAAAACAAGGCAAAAACAAGGCAAAAAATACCCTAAGGCATGAGTATTGGGAATTCCGTCACACTTAATGCCCATATATTGCTTAGCCTGTCCAAAGTTTGGTGAGTCCTATATAATTTTTCATGGCTATATTGCTTAAAATTAGCTGATTCAATGGGACTACTGTGCATTTTAACCCAAATAAGACTCTAAAGTGCATATTTGCAGGTTCGGACGAAACCTTATGGGTTGAGCAACCCCTCCTGCCATGCAGGTGCCTCATTAATGGTGTCCAGAGAAGGCTTTAACTTGCTTGAGAGTCTCAGTTGGGTTAAAATGCAGTACAGTGTATGTTAGTGTATGTGTATAGTGGAAGAGTCAGTGGGTGTGTGAACGTGTATGTTGTTGGCTAGTATGTGCATGTATATAAGAGTGTGGTTTTAGTGTGTGTGCATATGGTGTCGTGGTTGTCCCTGTTATCTTAACATGGAGTGATGTGTGGAGAAATGGGTGGGAGAGTGGGATGGACATGGGGCAGGCTGATGGGATGGACATGGGGCAGGCTGATGGGAGGGGCATGGGGGCCCAGGCGTTAAGCATTTATTTGCCCCCTAGATTTCTGAATGTTGCCCTATAAAGATATCTTACATTTAGCAATATAAAGTTTTGGTTTGAATTGGTTGTATACCATATTTCATTCTATCTTTTATCTATATCTATCCATTTTTTCTGCCGTGTATACGTTAACATATATAACTTAATATGTTTGCTCATTTATGGTGATCCATATCATTCCCAAAGAAAAGGTTTTATTGTTTTATAGTATAGTGCTTTATAGTATTATTGTTTCAAATTTCTGTCACATTTCAAAGTCAATTTTGTAGCGTTCTATTGAAAATGTCAAAACTATAGTCATTAAATGCAAAAATGAGAACCCTAGGGTACATTTAAGCACAATCGTATCTGTTGTATTTCATTCTCAACAAAACTTTAATTCATCCTTAGAGACACATAATTAGTGTCCTTGTGGCAATCTTAACTCTATGTGCATTAATGTAGGAATATTCATACAGTTAAATATAAATATTTGATGTAATGTTGGATGTGAAAAAATATATATGTTTATACGGTATCTGCTGATCTATATACAGAATTAGATTCTTGTGCAATGTTCAGAATTTGTGTATATAGTTATATACTTTTATATTCTGTGAAGGTATGGGTACACAACTAGAAAAGCATTTTATAGCAATGTAACCAAGTAATAACAATGTGTTTTTTATATATTTTAGGAACTGAAGCAAGACATCTCTAGCTTCCGCTTTGAGGTGTTGGGATTATTAAAAGGAAACAAGGTTAATCTCCAAGCTTTAAAAATGAATAATGGTGTGGCAGATTTATCAGACACGGAAGAACCAGGTGTAACTAAAGAGAAGAGAACCAGACCACAAAAAAAATCATTTAGCCTTTTTGACATAACTACTCTGATTCACCCCAAAACTGCAGAGATAGCGACGGAAAGACATAATAATATAAGCAATGGGTCTGCCATGTTGACAACTGAACCTACTAAGGAGAAACAGAGGAAAATACACTTCAGCAAAGACATTAAAAGTTTTGCTTTGTTCAATAGACATTCCAAAACCTCATATTTGCAACAGAGCTCCAACAAGATATACTCGGTCTCTGAAGAAGTTCCAAACCAGCAGATCTTTGATCCGAGTGAGAAGACCCTTCATCTAGAAGTCAAAGCTCCAGAAACAAATTGTGCATTAGATGTAAATACTCTCGAATCAACAATAACTAATGAATTGAAGGATACCTCAGTTTGTCTACCTTTACAGCCTTCAAGCAGCTGCCACAGCTTGGTAGCTGAAAATGAAATCAACACAAATCCTACTAATCACAATGTGGAAAAAGATACAATTGAAAATGCAGATAGCGCAAACAGTGACTCTCTTGTACAAGAAGATTCTATAACAAGACTGTGATAATCAAAATAAGCAGTAACGTTATTTGTATATATAAAATATATATTTTACATAGCGTTTTTTTTTTGGAATGTCCGGATATACATTTGAAAAACCCGAGTAACACTTTGTCTACAGTAAAATTGTTTCTGTAGAAGAATGGCAATATAACATAGGAATATTATGTTTAGCACATGCTCCCCTTACTGTATATAGTAATGAATAGGATATCCATCTATATTTTGCAATAACACAGACCATTGTAAATAAATAGAAACATATACACATATCGCATTTACAAATAGAATTCTATGCAAAGTAAGCATATTACAAAATTGACATATATTTACTATATTTCTAATTTAGGATAATTAAAGCATATCACTTTGTTGCATGCAATATTCATTTAGAAAGAGAAGAACTGTTAGAATTTATATGCACACAGTATTCTGAATGCGATCCACTGCTCAGGGAAGTCAAGAAAATCCTTTTTTTCTTTCGCAAACTGGCTTTGACAGTACATTGTGGAAACGGAGACAGGAATGGGTGTCGAAATTATTTAATATATAGTGCTATTTTACCAGTGGTCTTTTACTTTTTAAATCTATGTAGAACCTCACATTTGGAAAAGCTCTAGGATATCCCACTATTCCAGATTAGGAATACTACGCCGAGATATGTTTGCAGTATTTTGACCACCACAGTCTGTGTAACTTTTTCTGGACTGAAAAAGTTCTGTACATATCATACATACCACTGGCAGATAAATTTTATTTAATTAATTTTAATTAATTTTAATTAAAATTAATTAATTAATTTGTAATTAAAAAAATATTTTCACTGGAAGAATTACTTTATTTTATATGCATTACCATAAACATACTAAACTAATCCCAACATTTGAGGCATGGCTTGGGGCAGTGTTTTACCAAGACTTTTTATACTTATTTGTGTCCTGTCAATATATATATATATATAATAATATGTAAATTGAGTTTGGTATCTAAAAGTTTAATAATGGACTTACGTTATAAATCAAGTTTCTGCTGTTTATAAACATTGTGACTTTTGGGGGTTGAAGAACACTGTGATATACCGATACCCAGGAAAGATTCTGAGCTCCTTCAACAAATGACCATCAGGGAAAGAAAGAGGACTACAGGGATTTAGGTGCCAAAGAAGGACTATCATCCTAATATAGACAACTTTGGGAGTTATTTACCAATAAACTGTCTTTAAATCTTTGACATTTGCATTAAACAAATTCTCAGTGTGAACCAAAGTAAACAAACTGTTTTCTTGTTTTAACTTTAAATCTTGGTTTTGTTTTAACATCATTAAGCACAATGACAAGGTTTACAATCCTAAGGTACATTACATGCATCATGGTCAGTTTTGGAAATCAAGAGTATTATTTAGTAAAGGTGGATTCTAAGAATAAACTTGATGTAATAAAAAAATATTTCACAGGCAACGTAATGGATTGACAAATTCCCTGAATTAAACTCCAGTTTGCTGAGTTTTTGGATAGGAGGGTAAAATAGTTGAATCCTTATTGATATGAAGTGGACAGATGCCACAGAGTTCTAGCTACGGTAACCCAAACTAGTAAAAACGCAATTATCAAAATCAGGCATTGACTAATATAAATTACTCTACATGATCATTTTAATTTCCTCCCAAGATTTACTAAAAACACATCCCAGAAGCATTTTAAGAAGCTTTTACGGTTTCTATAGTAACAACCTGTCAGTGCCTACTTTTAATTCACATTGTCCAGGTACAATTTCCAAGTATAAATGAGGGTAAATTTAACATAATTAACCATTTTTCTTGAAAGAGATTTGACATTAAACAGTACTTTATTTGTTAATGCTATATTTTGTTACGACAGTGTTAAATATAGCAGAGGTTCCTACATGTAATGATACTTAATTTCCAACAATGCCATATTTTTTCTATCCAGGCCCTGACTGGCCATCTGGCAAGCTGGAGATTGTGCAGGCTCAGCTTTACTGTTGCTTACGTGGCAGTTCTTGTTCTTAAATGTATGGCCATAGGCTTACTTACATGCTGCTGCACATCCGTTCCAGGGACACTTTTCTTTCCAATCTGGCCGGTTCCATCTAAAATACACAATCATATTCCATGTCGTAAAATGGAGAAGTACAATATATAAGATATAACAATAAATAAACATAATAAATTTGACACAGATAAAAGAGAAAGGCCTTATACTTGTTGGCATTTTGTATATTAAACGAAATATGCCTGATTTAATGCTCTGACTTTTTTTTAAAGTGCATTTTTTGTAAAATATTCTATATTTGAACTAGAATGAATGGATAGTGAATGAATGTTTGCACAATTCAGGTTGCAAAAGCTTTGCATTAATAGGCAGGGACTTTCTTTACTTCAATGATGTTCATCAGTTCAAAGCACTACATTAAGGAACCTCTTTCTCACTGAAGGCAATTTGAGCTTTTTGTGTTCTTTCATGTGTAACAATTATCTCAGAGATGAAAATCCATGGAGATATTTGCATCAGTCACTGATTGCCCTTTACATGATGATTAACAGCCTGAATGAGTAATAGGCACACTAGCAGGAGAGCCAACCTTATGATGGGATGGTACGACATGGCAAGATTGATAAAGAACCCATTCAGTGCATTCCATAGCCACACTGTTGAAGTTTTCATGGCTGAAATAGTAAAAGGATCCAAACATCCTGCATGCCACACATTTATTCTTTTTCATACTGACATGCATTTTCCTTACACTGTACCTGATGATATATTATTATTATTATTATTATCATTATTAATATAATGTATATCCCACTTAAAAAAAATATGCATATGCTTATTCACAATTATTATCTACCCAATCTGTAAATGCTCATGGAATGTTACATCTTTGGCTTAACAAATAGGATACAGGCATTTCAAGTGGTGTATAAATAAAAATGATGTATTAGTATCGCCATGCATATTTATTCATTTACAAAGTTAAATATATCCTTCAGATGAAGAGCTGTACCCAACATTTAAAAGGAATAAAACAAACTTTTTGTATTGTTTAATAAACACTGTTTGTGATCCAGTCGTATGTAATAAGCATTACATTTTTGCTGTGGGTTTGTGTATTATAGATAAACAGTGTTTCCTCTGATGTGAACAAGTAGTCACTGTTGGCATAGACATATTAGATTCTAAAGGCAATCATAGACAATTTGCTTTTCATAAATCCCTCTGCTGTTTTTTTTTTGCTGTGCCACTTGCCTTAGCTGGAACATTCATTCATCAACTTGGCAGCCATACCAGTACCAGTTATATAGAAAAACCGCAGATCAATATATGGACATACTTTACTGTTAATAATAGCTCCTGAAACCGCCAACAAATAAATGAAATTAATTTTGGGCATCACTCTGACTATGGCCTTTAAACCCAATTATCAACTACTGTATGACTATAATGAGCAAAGCAATAGGTATTCCGGTCATTGATTAAAGATACCTTATCTGCTTCCTTAACATTTAACATTTTGCCAGTTTTCCTTTTTAATTAGCCATCTACTGCATTCAACATCAAGTATTAACTTCCATTCTAAAAAAAAAAAAGAGAGAACATGGTCCTATTAAAAAACAACCTTTTAAAAAGCACTGTAGGACTGGTTACTAGTAAAATATCCATATTTGGCCATTTTTACCTCGTCTCCAGTGCATTGTGCTAGATGCAAATACATGTTAATTCTTTTTAACATGAGTTAGATAAGCAGAATTCTACCTCCTTCCTCATCTAGTGTTTTGTTTGTTTTTGTTTTATTTTTTTTATGCTTTCCTATTTTTTTTTTTTCAAATTAAATTTTATTGAGTTTTGTTATTTTTTGTTATTAAGCAATGTTGGTCATAAATTATTTTTCGAGATCATATAAAGTGCACAGATTTACACAGGTGTCGCCTTCCTATTTTAATATGCTCAAGTGCATAATATACATATACAGATGGACCTCTTTGGGTAAATATTGCTTTAATTACTGTATATAGTTTACCAACAGTAGTAGTATTCTGATCACAGTTATGAGCAGTGGGGTATTTGTCATTTATTTTTTAATATAATTTTTGGAAATAAAATGCTTAGTAGGCTGATCAGCTTCCAGCAGATGTAATGCTATCACTGTACATAAAATATTTTTGACAGCTAACTCCAGGACTTCATACATTACAACCCAAGGAGTCTACAGAGGGAACAACCTCAGAACAATGTCACGCACCATGTTACCATAGGTCCCAAAGTGAAAACTGCAGAGCCTTAGATGAACAATGTCAAATTTTACATTAGCAGAAATCGCAGATATGACAGATGTAGCTTCGACTCACAGGCCAGGCTTGGCCCATTTGCTCAATTAAATAAAACACCAACACACAAGATGGGTTTGAAAAGGCCACAGCCGTTTTATTTAACAGTCATTGTCCTGTAAAACCTGAAATCAGGGCCGGCCTTTGGGGTGTGCGACCTGTGCGACCGCA
>VKOC01028194.1:0-25442 GCA_009364415.1 Spea multiplicata
ACCAGGGTTCCTTATTATCTTTCTGATCTGTGAATGTGTGGTGGAGGTTCCTGTATAAAATGGGTTACCATGGCAGCATCCCTTGGTTCCTTATTACCTTCCTGATCTGTGAATGTGTGGTGGAGGCTAATGCGATACCTCAGAAACCTAGTCCCACCTCAACTCCTACGGTCCATGGCCTGAGATGTAGAATGGAGAGACAATATAATCCAAACATTTCATCACTTTACATACGTAGGCCATCAACTCACAACCATGGACATGAAAACAGATAAAAGTGAGAGATGTTACATTTATGGGCTTAAATACACTAAATAGGAAAAAAATACCTTCCACTTGTACGTACATTTTTATCTGATATCCTTGAATCGTAGATTGTTAATCCTTTAGTGTATATCCCATAATATGACTTTTAATATTGAAACACAGATATTTTAGGTGTTAATTGTAGCCAGGTAATTAGAGCCTTAGAGAAAGCAGATTCTATTCATTTTACATAAGATGGCTCTGCACACGGCGCAGACCATAAATATGTAATGTATTCTTTAATGTTCAATATGAATAACATGTCGACGGTAAATTGTGTGTAATTATGTGGTAAAAGCAGTAAATATAAGGTGAAATTTATTTTATAAATAATTCCACTCAGCTACTTTCAACACTCTTGGTAAAATATTGATTTGAAATAATTTGCATTAATTATAGAGACATTTATGTTGAACTGAATAGCACAGCTGGAGTAAAAAAAAAAAAAAGAAGACTAGGCACCGTATTCAGTACATCGTGTTAATCACATCTCTATTGATTCTTTTTCCTCTAGTTTTATTTTTCTACCAATAAAATTCACAAAGAAAGTGAATTCGATATTACCAAGCATATATTTCAGCGATGACCACCAATTAAAAGTGCATCACAAAGCTGACTAGCAATTAAAATCCCATTTTAAAGCCGGGCGGCAATTAACATCGTAAAAATTACCGACTGTTACTATCCTTCTAGTTGTTATGTAGCAAGGTCCATAAACCTTACATTATCTTAATATGTTCAGTGTTATATTTATATATTGAAATATTTTGGGTGGGTAACCACTTGATGAAGTCTTGGGACCATAAAGTGAGCACCATGTATTTGTAAACTATAATTATATATATATATATATATATATTTTATATAATATATATAAGGGGGCTACCAGCATATTCCCATACCTACTACTTTCTGCAGGAAAGTCCTGATTGTTGTTCACAGTCTAGCTAAGCATTGATGAAGAACACCCAACACCCAGTACTCCAGGGTCCCAAAATGAGACACCTTTGTTGGGGCTTCCCCTGAGCAGCCCACTGAGCTGTAAAATTACTTACTTACCCCTGATACCCCTGAAAGTTCATGCAACTTTTCATTTTGGTAGTTTTAGGTGAGGGCACCAGGGTTCAATGACAGCTTGCTTATCCTTGGCTGAATCGCATAACATTGCTGGGACACCTTAGCCATAGACTTACTTTTCCTTATCCAAAAATGTTTATCTTGTGGCTGGCATCGCTAAGCGTTATGAGAGTTTATAGTCATCTGAGGTCCATAAAATTCTGCCAATGTGGAGGGAAAAAAAGGAATATGAAAAATCTACCTAGCCATCTTCTCTGGTAGAAGAGAGATGCAAGTCATCCCTCTTGTAAGTCAGGAGGAATGAAGAGGGCAGTAGGAAGTTATTATTTGCATACGAGAGCAGAGATATGGGGGTTGCAGCATTTTAAGGGCATCGTAGGTCAGGAGCTGGGATTTAGTTTTGGAGGGTATAGGGTGTCAATAGAGTACCTGATAGTAGTAGATGAAGAATGATGGGATAGAAGATTAGTCTGACAAGCAGTGTTCATGATGGATTTCATTAAATAGGGGATTGCAATAATCTAGACAGGGCACCACAAGGCAACGCATAACATAAAATAATCTTTAAGCCTTAAACAGCTTTTCTGTGTCATATTTATGCCCAAATATCTTGTCAGTGCCATATTTTGGCCCCAAAATAGTTTATCAGTGTCATATTTGCCTGCAAATAGCTTGTCAGTGCCATCTTTGTCCCAGGACAGCTGATCAGTACTGTCTTTGAGCCCCAAATAGCTTGTCAGTGCCGTCGTTGTCCCTAAACAGCTTGTCTGAGCTACATCTTTGCTCCCTAAACAGCATTGCACTGAATGTGTCAGTGACATCCGGCACTCTGACATAAAGACCCAGAGCGTGAGGAATTGGGTCAAGTGGGCAGAAAAGCAACTAATGAAGCCTCTATTCACCTCTTCTTGAATAAACCAGTTTCACACATTACAGTTCTATAGGTAGACAAACATGCGTCACGAGCCATATTTATGAGTGGGGTGAGGAGAAGGGAGAGAAATGTAAGGCAGGACATGAAATAGACAATCCTGGCTCTGCCACAGGCTGCCACCGGTCTCAGCTTCCATGAAACAAACTTTTCAAAAATCCCCCAAACAGTTACACCGATTAACAAACACAAAACAGGGGTGAAAGCTGCATTCCTTATTTAAAGTGCATCCATCTTTTACCCCCCTTCCACTTTATATTACCTTATTTTAACCTACGGTATTTATAAAAGCACCCTAAAATTGACATTTGATATAGGGATATAGGTTATCTTGACAAATCAGAAAGAAATTAGAAACTTAAAAAGGCATAAGGAAGTTATTGAAGCCTGCATATGAAAGTTTTTCTATTAATCTAATAGGAATACGTTCATAAAATATGTGCCATAACACAATTGTAGCTGATTAAAATAAAACGATTCCATTTTGTATGAATTTTGTATTAAGAGAGAACTTTTAACACAACATAGAAAAATCTCTTGCATGCGTACTGACTTATTATAGGCTCTGGTAAGGTGAGTCTCAAACACGTTGCTGGAAAAACCTTTTCAACGTTGAATAGAACTTAGTGACAGCTGAATGATTCCTTACTACCTAATTGGAGGAGCTAATATTACCTGCCACGCACTTTATCAAGATGCAGAAATAGCTCCCACTTAATCTGTTGGAAAGTTCCTTCGTTTTGCTCAAAAAAAAAAAAAAAAAATAATTAATTTAGGTGTTATTTTTTTTCCAGCCGGTTTATGTCACAAAGGGTATTTTAACAATACCTTGTCTACTGCTCAATCTATTCTGTAGCATAGGAACTCTTACTAATTAAGAAAGTTGCTGTGACAGCACAGGGCGCCCCAGGCAACATCTAGTTCCCCCTGGGGGAATGTATTATGGTTTTCTAACAGTATTATTGTATTTTAATTAAACATATCACTGTGCTATTAATGTAATATCTAACTTTTCCCCAGTAATTGCACGCTTGGGTCTGTGGAACACCAAAGAAACTTTTTTTTGGCCCATGGACGTAATACACTCCCAAACTTTATATGAAGTAACATGTAAATAGAACATCTTGAATTGAAATAGAAAACTATAGATACTACAGACAATAGATAATACAATACAGTTCTGGTTAAAAGAAAACTGTTGCTGCCTTGTCCCACCTTGTGCATCATCCTGATGACTTCATATGGTGCCAAGAGGCTCTGTGAGTTAATGGTATACATTTTGAGACACACTAATGTGCATTATTTGAGAATACTATCCAAGATGATTATATTAAAATTGCTATATTAAAAAAATGGGGGTTGATTAAAAAAGGCAAGTTGTCACTCACGTTGTCAGTCACATGAGTTGATGGAGGTACAAGCAACTTTATATTTATTTATTTTTTTTATATTTTATAGCAACTTTATATTTTGTGAGCTGTTGTGATGCGGTTTGCATGGCCTCATCTACAACTCGCAGCATTCATTTCACTGAAACCCTGTAAATTAATAAGCATACTAAAACACAGTCCGGTATAGTTTGATTTAAGCAAAAGCACATGTTTGCAGTAGTAAATATGCAAATGTAGAAAACAGTAGAAAATGTGTTTAAAAGTATTATGCCAATAGAAGATATTTTCTTTCATCGATATACCATAAGAAAGAACAAAGAGAATATAATAAGAAATGTTTATTCATTTTTTTTATTAAAACATGTTCAACAAATATGAAAATAATTGGAAGTGACAAATACTAAAGACGACTTGCTAACCGAGCAATTTCCTTTTCTGTCTATTTTTTAGTCCAAATCATAATGACTATTGTTGGGCACTTAAAAGGAAACTTAAAACTCCCTGACCTTTTTAAATATGGAAAGAAAATTTGACAACAGGTAAATTGTATTAATCTCTATCATATCTGAATGAAGGCTGTTCCACTTATCTACTACCTTCTCAGAAAAGTAAAACTTCCTTAAATTACATGTTAGCTTCTGACCCTCTTGTTTAAGTTATGGTCTAACAAGTCCTTTTACCTCGTTGTATCTCTCTAATTATTTAAATATTTTGATCGCCTTCTCTCTGTACTCTAAGATATACATATTGAGATTCTCTCAACTTTATCCTGCAAACTATTCACCATGTTAGTAGCTCTTCCTGGAACTATATAGCTTTCTGGAGAGTGATTTATGACTAGAAAGTACTAGGTGATTCAGTGTTTTGGATAACGTACCTGGAGTTTTCCATTGGTGTTCCATCTGTGAGTATAGGCCGGTCCTAGCCAGACCATGTAACAAGAAGGTCAGTGATATCATCTGATGATGTCAGATGTCCCTTGTGTGAAGTCATGTATTGCTGAAGATAGGCAAGTATTTGTGTTAAACATCCAAGTAAGTAAAATGAATTAAAAAAATGACTTAAAATAAAGCAGTATGTGTTACTTTTCTGAATTTAAGATGAGACCAAAGGCTAATTAAATTTTGAGTCTTTTTTGAGAAGGAAAAATGGGCCAAATTGTTCTTACCTGCTATCAAATGTTCTTTCCATATTTAAAAAGGTCAGAGTTTCCCAAGAATAGTCACTTTCAAACCCATCTCTGATGTAGCCCACAGTACAGCACCCTTAATACTATATTTTTGCCTTTTGACTGCCCCAAGTGCATTATTTTACATTTATAAACCTTAAACTGCAGTTGATAAAAAATATTTTATAAGTTAGGAGCATCTCTTGCTGCTTCCCACATAGAACATAAAACACAAGCAGCAGACTACATACCAACACGATGGTAAGGATACATTCTATGTGTCACCTAATTTACATAGTTGCTTATTTTATAAGTGTTCAAGCAGTTTATATTTGATGCTACTTATTTCATTAACTTGCCTTTTGATCTGGAAAGTGCAACAAACTTACCTTCAACTGCTACGGATGTAGCAGTTTCTCCTACTCACCACCGCCGACACAGGAGAGGATCCACTACTTGCCGGGCCATACCCAGGTTGGCCAACCGGCATTTACTGTCAACCACTGCGCACGCGCGAGCCACACCAAAGATGGCCGCCAGGAGGAACAAACGGCAAACTGCGCATGCGCATACCTTAACCAAGATGGCCGACCGTTACAACCTGCGGCAAACTGCGCATACGCAGCCCGCGCATTAAAGAGATACAACCCTATTTTCTCCACGCCCCAGCAATTACCTAAAGGCGGGTTTTTTTCTATCTAGGGCTCTTTAAGGACACCTTAGCTAACCACTCATTGCCTGTCAAAGAGTTTATTTGTTAGCACTCTGGGCTCCATTCTCTGTTATTTGTGACTCTAGGGTTTTGACCTCGGCTTGTTCCAATTTATCCTGCCTGCTCCTGGCCTTGACCTCGGCCCGGCTTACTCCGTTATCCTGCCTGCTCCTGCTATTGACCTCGACCTCGTCTTTGGCTACTCTACCTGTTTTGGTGTCTGCCTATTCTGGTTCATGTCTAGGCTCTGCATTGCGGATCCCCAGCTGTCGGTTACAGAAAGTGGATGTTATTTTTCTAGTTCTATTCTAAACGCTGTAAATAGCTGTGTTTTCTATTTATTTGTGTTATGTCAAATGAAATGGCATGTTTTGCCGCTTTCTTTGTTTCTCTCATTGTCACTTACGTTGTCTCAACAGTGAGGACCCAGCAAGTGGAAGCTTTTTCAGGTTTTTATGGCATTAAAATGTGCAGACAATTGTTTTAGCGCTTTTTAAGGATGTGAGAAGATGCGTTCCTGCTGTAACAATGAATAATGGCTTGCGACTTCAACACTATATAAACATATTATCAAGACTAGAACTTTAAGACTAGAACTATTCAATATTTTTACTATAAGGCCTTTTTACTAACATTTAAGTTCATGCAAGAAACGTAGAAACTGTGACTTTGCAGCACTTGCACTCCAAATGCGTTGAGGTACACTGGGGTCACCAAGTATTATTCATACATATATCATCCTACGTGCTAATATTTTGAGGCAAATACTCTTTCTCAATTCCCTCTTGACTACGGTAAAGTTCATCTGATGTCAGTTGGAAACAAAAAACACAAGCGCTACGGCTGATCCACACTAGAAACGTCAGAATCCGTGGGGAGTTGAACCAGCAACCTTGTGAACTTTAGATGAACCTCCTGTCTACTACTCCACAAAGTGGACAGGGCCAGACTGGGAATGAAAAGCAGCCCTGGAAACATTTGGAGACCAGCCCCATATAGCTTATCTCTTATACCCACACGCACCCCTTATACATACCCGAGTCACACTATTTGCAATACAAATAGCTTTAAAACATTATTTTTATCACATTATTTGTATTTAAATGCCAGAAAGCAGAAGTGCTAAAAGGCCCTTCATAAATGAAATACATTACACATACTGGAATCAAAACATTTTTAGATGAAAAAGTTCCATTTTATTCAGTGGAACGAAACAGTGATCACATTATTTTTCATAATATCCTTGTAAGAAACTTTTGGCTATTAATACCACCACAACTGTCCTAGCGCTGCACCATCCAATGAATACCTCACCCCAGATACATTATTATTATTTTTTTTAAATGCACACTGTTCATGGTGTTCATGGTGTTTATCTCTGGATATTAAACATTAAATAAATCAACGTATTACTACAGTAAGTACAGGGCACACCGACACCCAGACATACGCACACCAGGACAGCCTCTGCCACACTGAAGCATAAAACATGTATGTACACTGCTTTGTCATTAACTCCCCCTGTCATTAATCCCCTTGTGTATTGGTGCCCCAGCCAGGTCCCCCTTTAGTATTGATTACTGTCTTCCACTCACAACACAACCTTGTGTATTGCCCTCTTTGTGCATTTATTCCCCCACACCATTGTGTATTGCCCCCCCAGCATTAATTTATATGATGCCCCAGCTAACCCCACCCCTTCATGCCCCTAACACTGTTGTATTGGTTAATGTGAAGTACACTGGTCTATTGGTGATGCCCCCCACTGCCGGTATCACGGTGGGCCAGTCCGCCCCGGACAGTGGATCTTGTGTTGCTGTTTCCTTCTGCTTCTCCTTCGCCATGTTATTCCTGCGTGCTTTTGACACACCTGCCCCTTCTTCAGGCAATTAATGCCTAATACAAACTGGGCATTATCCTGGCTTCAAACCTAGAGCATTGTGTGTTCCTGGCCTTGTATACTGAGCCACTGATTTGCTGTATCTGATCTGTCTTCTGTGTTTGACCCTTGGCTTTGGACTCTGACCTCATTCTAGTGTTTGTCCCTTGGTACCCCACAGCTTGTGATATTCTGGTTTCTGACCTTTGGCTTGGACTGTGACTATTCTTTGGATCATCCTCCTTACCGTGCATTGGTCAGCATCCACTACCACTTGCTGGCCTGCAGCGCCTGCCGTGTGCGTCCAGCTGTGCTCCTGCAGTGTGCCCTGCCAGAGGGCTTCAGGCGTGCTCCTGCCGTGTGCCCTGTCAGAGGGCTTCCAGTTTCCTGCCTGTGCTGAGCTTGTCACCTCAAACTCGTGCTCACCTATAGATGGCGCTCAAGAGGAAGACTAAGGCTAAAGCAGAGCCGTGCTCTGGATACGAACCTGCCGCTGCATCGAGACTCCTACCAGATCCGGCACCCAGTGCCCTTACAATATCCCAATATTTCTCCCATATATTTGATGATGTAGGGGAACTACATTTTATGTACTAAGTCTTGTAGTTGACTTCCCTATAGTTTCTTTTAACTATTTTTGTGTTTGGAAAAACAATAATAAAAGCCTTTAAAAACAATGAAAAATGAGTTGGGTTAAGCATATTAAAACATAAGCCCTATCTACCTTTCTAAATACCCCAGGTAGATGAGGTCCATCCAATGCACTATTTGGGTGGCAGGGGGATGGACAGTTACATTTAATATCCACTGCTTGGTACCTAAAGGGAGCGATCGGTAATGAAAAAGTTATCCGAAAAAAGGTTTGTTCATATATATATATATATATATAATTATACACACACACCGCAGCACAAAAGAACCAATAAACAAATTCTACATTTCTTTTTTTTTTTTAAATGTGCTAATGTATTAGATACTTTTTTTTGTGCCAACATGTTAATTTAATGAGCGGTTAGACTGCCAGTTAGCGAGACGACAGATCCACAGCTGTTCAGCCTCTAGAACGGTCTACAAACCCAATGGTTCGCGGCTGCATAGACGCTCTATGAAAACCCTTCAAATGGCCAGTAGGACGAGCCAGGGCCTGAAATAGAATAAAGCTTTCATTAAAACGCCAGAGAGGCATAATGAGAAAAAAAAGACCAGCCTGAGACAATGTATCCGTTCGGTTAAAGCATTAAGCGCTGGTTTATGTAACACGGCCTCTGAAAAGCCAGCTTTATTAAAAATTCATATACATTTAAGACATGATTATTACTTTCCTTCTAAGGAGAGAAGGATGTTAAGTAACCAACTGAAAAAGGTGTTCCTGTAAGCATACTTAGGAACTTCCCACGGTGGGCCAACCAGATGTCTCCATCTTCTGTTGGGGTGGGGCTAGCACATGAGGGGGCAGGGCTAGAGTTAGATAGCTGGACATTAGGGGGAGTAGGCGGGGGAAGTGGGAGGAAAAGTGGGCAGGTGGAATGCCGCTCTCCGGCCTGGAGAAAGAGCTTTGTGGGACCTTCAAGACAAACCCGGGCAATTCCCCGGTATGCCTATAAGGCAGTATATATACATTCCAGAGCACCATGGGAGGGGAGTGGGTGTGGCTTAAAGTTAGATTACTTATAAGCAAATGCTCACCATGAAAATGGCCTCAGTAGCCTGATACGGCCAATTGGGCTTCACCTAGGGGATGTGGCATCATTAAGTCACCTTGTTTATGAGGGACATTCCCCGCTTGGTACCCGTACTCCTCTGTCTTTGTTTCTCACTAAAGCCGCGTCCCTATCCATGTCTTGAATAACACCCCGTAAAGCAAAAGTGACCTTCTTTGGCCAACTGAATGGGGAGGTATGCAGCATAACTACCCCCTCCCCCGACACCTGTGATAAGCATGTCTAAAATGCTGAGCTGAGCTTTGGGAAGCCTCTGGAAGCTTGCCGGTGGCGCGAGACCGGCAGTGGGCTCCAAGCACGGTGTATCTCACAACTGTCCTGTTTTGTGACGGACAGTCCTGATTTTTTGGTTACTGTCAGCAGATTTCGTACACACTTGCCTGGTGTAGTAAGGGTGAAAGAATACTTCCATTTAAAGATATTGAGCTCAGTGTTTAAGCGCGTCTCTCTTGAAACAGAATGCGAACATCTAAGCATTGCAAAGGTTTTGGGCAAGTTGTGTTTGTTTTATTTTTTCGTTTTCATCCGGTTGGAAGTTGTCATTTTCAAGTTTCTTTGTTTTGAACATAAAAGAACTGCAGTCACCATGCTGAATTATTAACTTTTTCTGTTTATTATCTTTTGAAAATATGTTATTTGTCATCGCACAGAACAAAATAATTTCAAATGGCCACCAATGTATTGTATTTGGGTGGCATAGCAGAATGTGCCGTATATCCCTGTCTATAATAACCTTTTTCTGACATATGATTTTAACACTTCTCATATACACCTAGCCGAGACAAAATGTATGCGAAATATGAGTTTTATTAAAGACTGTTTGTGCATTCTTTTGTTTGTTCTGACATTAAAATTTCAAATTCATCTGCTTTGTTAAGGAACCCAGTGTTCCCCACTTTGAAATGTCACATAACTGATGGCTAGGCTTATAAAGACTGGATCACGAAGATAAAAAAACATATCATTTCTCAAATAACATCTATTATTCAGGATTACTATTCATCGGTGATGCTCTAAGAAATAGCATATAATTTTCACTGTTGAGAAAGACTATACCATTGCCATTATAGTAGAAAAATGACAAATTAGAAAAACAAGTTTTGTGTTTTTGTTCTTTTTACCAAAGTGCAATTTCTAATTTGTTTTTAGGAAACCTCACCAATTAATAGATATCTTTAGCAAAGGCTTTTTTTTCCATAGATAGAAATAATTATTTTTTTAATGTTTGCCATATTTCTTTTGCATTCTAAATTAATTTGTGACATTGTTACGAAACCCTCTGGATTTTTGAATTTCAGGATAAAAACATTATATATATATATATATATACATACACATGTTGTATGTATGTACGTATAAACGGTCAAGATTCAGGGGTGGGAAGCCACAATGCAAGCCCAATAGGTATACAGGGCACATGCAGGTTTAACACCTGAAAGTCCAAGCCATTTTAATCGGTTTAATAAGATTCCTCTTTTTTTTGTGTTTGATGTACCCACAAAAATTATGCATCTTTTATTGAAAAAATAAATAAATAGTGAGTGCTAGTATGCAAAACATCTTTTTTCTACACAGTAGGTGGCACTGATAAAAAATGATCCAATGTATATTTGGCAACATCCCTTGATTACAGACATACCCCATACATGTTTTATGTTCTAAAGGACGTATAGCACACCTATAGGGTAGTATTTTTAATACTTCTGACTTAAGGGGTTAAGTGGTAATGAATGGGGGGTTGGAGCTTACATGTTTTACATGTAATGCTATCGCAATGTGATATAAGGACTTTTTATTACTATTATTATTGCACCGTGCACTATTGATAGGAATCCTTTTCAGGGATCTCTTGTACATGCTATGTATGCCAGTGATGTCACAATGACATCACTGTATTGTTCATGTATTTTTTTAATATATTTTTGTAATGCTCATTTTTTTATTTTTTTTTCCCTTTGTGGATGTTTCTCACTTTCTTCCCTCTGCACTGATCCCACTGTGATCCTCAAGTAAGGCTCCATAGGCTTGCATTGCTGATCACAATGCATGCAATCGGCCAGCAGGGGGAGCAATCAGAGATCAAAGGGTCTATCTTACATCCTCTCCTCCAGTGACCTTCTTGTGAACATCAGCCATGACATCTACTGGAAGGGAATGCCTGATTGCGCGGATGGGCATTCCTTATGTAATGGCTTAAGGCGACAACCTGATCTAAAAAAATCTCACAAACTTAACTATGCATTATTGTCAACTCACGTTTTAGGAGCAGAACATTTATAGGGTTTGGCCATCGTATTGCATGCTCAAAATGAGGTGAGGTGGCGTGTTTCAGCAAAGTCTATCTGATCAGCACTCACTTTTTAATTTAGTCAGCAGGTCTCCTAAACTATTGTGCATACCTAGGAACTCTCTGTGTTTGACCCAGTGTGTCCAGGATAAAGTCCTATACCTGCCTACTCACTTTCCCATGATTCCCACCCACTCTGGGGCTAGCCCGTCCGCCATATGCAACTCGTCCCTCCACTATGTGAATCTACTTCCCCAGAAGAGATAGAGCTCTGGGTTGCCTACCCTGGGAAGTTTCCTAGTATGCTAACGTAAAAATTTGCATTGTCACCAAGTTCTATAAAGTTTCTTCTTAATAAAACAGACATTTAGTCACATAAGTATTATGCCCTTTCCATGACATTGGATGTGGACAGAGATAAGATGTGCGCATACCCACAGCTGATGGCAGTGATCATGACACCTAAGGCTTTTATTCTATTTTTCATCGTTCTCAAAGTGCGGCTGTCAGAATCCCTGCTGTTTAAAGGTGATTAATTATATTATGGTGTGTTTCGGGAAGATGCTTCCAGCAATCCGGCTACTAAAATTCTTTTGTTTACGTAACTTTAAAAGCATCAAAAAACCCATCTGTGTTTTCCTTTTTTAAAACTTAAATAGCATCTGCTCTGCTAGATCGGCATAAATATTGAAATTCAAATAGAACCTTTATTTTGCTTGCATTATAATGGAAAGAGTGAGCATAAAAATATACCTTTTGTTGCAGTTATGGGATGTCTTCAATGTCCCGAGATTCTTTTGCAAAGTCAAAATGTTTGCAGCAAGATGCCTTTTGAAATATTCCACTTGTACGGAGCGTGTCGGTTTCATTCAAGTGGACCATTCTTGTTTCGATATCATAGGCAATGCAACATCAGTGGACTATTGAGACCCTAACCTTGTTTCATTGTGTTGGTTTCTACAGTAGATATCATGCTTGCCAAATAATGAATGTTTTTAAATATGCAGAGTTGATCAAATATTATGTCTTAGACCTAAAAAAGTGTATTATTATGGCAATAGCTGAAACCATATAGGTTGTGAGTCTACAAAACTCTGCCTGATCAAACAGTCACCCCTACCCAAGTGATCTAATTAGACAAAAACAGGTTTCTCTCGTGAAATAGTTAAATCACTGAAAAATTTGTTCTATTTAACCTACACAACTCACATATTGGGCAATTCGGTTGCCAGACACGGCTGCTCAATGGGTCATTTACAGGGGATTTCAGCTTCCTAACCATGGTAGTGTGTGTATATATATATATAAATATTACACACACACACTATATGGATAAAATATCACTATACCAGCAAGGACTTTTATGACATTGCATTCTAAATACATAGACATTAATGTGTAGGAGGTACCCCGTTTGTAGTTTTAACAGTGCCTACTCTTCTGGGAAGCCTTTCCATTATTGTTTTGAGTGTTTCTGTTGGAATTTTTGTCCATTCATCCAGTAGAGCATTTGTGAAGTCAGGTGTTACCAAAGGTGTTTCGATGGAGTTGAAGTCAGGGCTCTGTGTGGCCGGTAAAGTTCTTCCACCCTAAACTCATCCAACCAAACATAACAGTTTGGGGAGACCCTTTCCTACATGAATTTCCAACTTTGTGGGAACAGTTCGGGGACGATCCTTTTCTATTCCAGCATGACTGCGCCTCGGCGCACAAAGCAAGCTCCATAAAGACATGGTTGGATGAGTTTAAGGTGGAAGAACTTGACCGGCTGCACAGAGCCCTGACCTCAACCTCAGCGAACACCTTTTGGGATGAACCGGAATGGAGATTGTGAGCCGGGCGTCTGGTCCAACATCAGTATCTGACTTCACAAACACTCTACTGGATGAATGGACACAAATTTCCAGAAAAACACCCCCAAAATCAGAAGAGTAGAAGCTGTTATAGCTGCAAAGGGGGGACCAACCACATATTAATGTCTGGTGTAATGGTGTAATGGTCAGATGTCCCAATACTTTGGTCCAAATAATGTATGTTTTTTTGTGTGAATTTATTTGTTAAGCGTTATTAGTTGCATTGACATGCAGACTGCAACAGACTCACAGTTCTTGTTATCTGGTTATTTTATTAGCTTTTTCCGAGCTTTCAACACATTTCCACGCTTTTAACTCTTTAACCTTTTGTGTTGATTCTCAAGTTTTATATATTTTTCTTTTTATTGACTTTAGAATTTACAACTTTCGTTTTTAAAGTGTAATCAAAGCAGACTTACTGGAAGCAGGCGCTTCTAATTAATATTGTGGTTAGCCAAGTTCAAATGTTAAGTGGTACCAAAATGTATCAAGATATCAAGGCTTTATTCTCTCCTGTCTATACAACTTAAAATCAACGTAATAGAGTTCTTCAAAGGGATAGAATCTGACTGTCTACTTAGACAGTAGCACTCAAACCTTAAGGTGATACTCAATTTCGATAATCATCCACTGCAGTGCTCAAAATCATTTTTATGTCTTTTGTTGCAATTGATTTCACGAGGATTGCAGAACATAATTAATTCTTATTCGGTTTCTTCTATGCTAGCAGGTCCCATTGATGTCTACAAAGTTAAATCATTTTCTGCCTGTAGATTTCTTTTTGTTTTTCTTTTAAAGAGGTTTAATTGGGCATTTGGAAAACATAAAAGGAAAATATTAAAATTGGTCTGTTTCATTTAAAACAATAATATAAAGAAGTGTTTCTGGACATGTTTAAGGAATACTATACTGGAGGTATTCCATAGCTTCTCCATATCTGCACTCTGTATGGGCATTGGTGGAGAGAGCCATAGGCTTAAAGAGGTATGCGTATAGACTCATGTAGGCGACAGTAAAGCCAAGCAATGAACAGACCTTAACACTAAATTATCCAGCCAAATATGTAAGCGAATACCCCGTAGACTTGTCATATAGCTGCCAAACTAAGAGTCTTTGGGGCAAATCCTTAAAGCTCCTTTATTTGCATGACATCATATAGAAAGTGTAGAAAATATTCAATATATTGTTCTCAATCTCAATATATAAAATAATAATAATATAATATATAATAACTCAAATGAAAATTGAAATATTAACAAACAATAAAACTTGTTATTTTAATTAATCACATCATAATGTTTTTTTTTTCTTTTTAGCTAAATGAAGCGTTAGAAACCTAATTCGCAGAAACAGAAATAATTATTGTAATTAGAATTTTTGCTAGGAATACTCTTAGGAGTACTCTTATCATTTTTATGTGCTTTTACTATTGTTCTAGGAGTCCTCTGGGTCACGGGGGTGAGGTCCAGAAATGCTCCACTCCCCGCCCATTTCTACCTTAAATTGGGGTGTTTCCCCTGATGTCATGCCCCCGACATAAGTGGGACCACCCACCAACTTCAGCGGGACCACCCAATGACACCTGTTGGCAGTCCTGGCCACCGTCCCGCAAGTTTCCATATATGGGCATATGTATGTAATATTTGTTGCAAAAAACTTGCTTAAATAGCAGTTGAGTAATAACAACATCTATTATTCAGCTACCAATCCGGTAAAAACTAGTTACTATGCTATTTACTGCCACGTAAAACAAAAGCTTTTTTTTTTGTACATGCTTCTTGAAAAGAATAAAATGAAATCTTTTAGAAATATTTCTACTTGAAAACGGGACAGCAACTTTAATATAATGGGTAATGTTGATTTGAAACAGTTGGGTCTCTGCAAAAATGAGTCAAGGATAATTCATATAAAGGAAGGTCAATCGTATCATGGCTGGCATTTTATACTTTTTTAGATATTTGTTGAACTATTGTTCAGCTGATCTATACAAAACAGCAAGATAAGGGGGTCTTCAATGCCTTCTCTAGCGGGTAACAAAAAGTTGCCAAGTGGGAGAAAATTGGCATATAGGAAGAGCTGCTTCTCCTGCATGACTTCATACTGGTAATTCAGCAATGTGACAAGTTACAGCTGGGGAAAACACTGCAGTCATCTTAAATTATCCGTTCTAAATAAGACGCTTATGGAAGAAGATATTACATATTTCTAAATCTGCACTCCAGGTATGTTTTTTTTTCACAAGTAAATGATGTATTTTGGATTCTGCAGAGTGCCCTCGTGCATTTGAAAAAGGGACGCCATGCACATTTAAAGGAACCTCTCAGCTACCATATGCATTAAAGTTCATATGATGGCTGAAGTGTCCCCATAAAGCAAGGGGTTTTTATTAACTTGTTTTTATTACTTTATGATTCACTATGAAAAGCCAACCCTGTGAAATTCTTCTTGTATGAAAAGCTCATAGGGTTAATTGTTACTAATCCACCATAGAGAGTTGAAATGGCGATAACTCACCCCTCTCTACATTGTGTGTGAGTGCTGCTTTGCAATCCCAACACTCGTGTGGCCCTGACCTCCCTCTTCTGCCTCAATAGCTCCATTTTGGAGCGTTAACCCAATGCTGTGATTGTGTCTATGGTGTGATCGTGACATTGAAGGGGTTAAAGCTTGTCTCTTCAGTCCCCACATCCTTGTAGAGACCTAATCACGATCAATAATGTGCTCATATAGAGTTAATAATATCATTAGTGAAAGGTGCTTTCAGGTCAGTTACTCTCTGCAACAGGTCAAAAACTATTGGCCCTATTGGTCAAGAGTGATCATCATGGCAGTCACTGAACGACCCCTCCACCTCCCCTAAGTGCATATTATACACAAATAGTTCATTTTTTCTACAGGGCATTCATCTTAAGTGGGGTTGTCAAGTAAAGTAACCTTAAGGTGTGATTCTTTTCTGAGCTGGGTTATTTTAATGAATTTTACTAAAAATCTATCAACCTTTCTATCAATTATCATCTATCTAGTTAGCTCCATTACCTTATCCCCATCTACAGAGAAAGAACTTACAGAGCAGCTGCCAAATACCATAAGGCAGAAGACACGGCGTCTTAGATGACGCCTTGTGGAAGCATCTACTACAACTTTAGATGATGCTCTTCTGCTGAATTTATATACAAATGCCATAACAAACCACCTTACCGCATGAGTTTGATGAAAATATGGAAATTTTTATTGGGATAAAAAACATTTTATAAGAAATGACTATGTATTCCATTTCATTACTTACATTCCCTTTTCTGAGGATGTACATTGACCAGAAATGAACATTAAACCCACTGGATAGTATATATATATATATATATATATATATATATATATATATATATAATATATATATATAATATTATATATATATATACAGGGGCAAGAAAAAGTTAGTGAACCCTTTTAAATTAACATCAAATATGTATAACTTTTTCTTAACATATGATATCGTCTTCATCTAAGTTACAATAATGAACAAACGCATTATGTTTTAACTAAAAATACACAAATTATTGTATTGTTCTTGTCCATATGGAATCCATCATTAAAACATTCACAATATGGATTGGAAAAAGTATGTGAACCCTTAGGGTAATCAGGGGTCGAATCAATGAAACAGGATTGGGGGTTTGTTTTGGAGCTACTTTGACATATAAAAAAACCTACTTAAAACACTGTTAAGAAGTCTTCACAAAAAAAATAAAAATGTTTAATATGTTTAATAAAGACATGAAAGATTATCATTCTGATTATCATTAGCTTAAGCATATTGGATATATATATATTATTTAAAATGAACTTACCTCATATGGATATATGACGGTTATTTATTTGATATAATTAAATAACATTAATTTCAGCGTCCTTTGCTGTTATGGTGATTTTTGGAATTCAAGTAATATATAGAACATAGATCGAACGTTTTTAATAAAACAGATGGAAATTGTATATGTTATTGAACGTAAGATGGGTATTCGCAAGAAGGCATTTCTTGAAGTTGTACTAAAGTAGCAATCACTAAGTTGGGTAAAACATTCTTGCGATTATCTCACAATATGTTTGTCAATCTCGTAGGTAATAAAAAGAACTTTAGCTGGAGATATTTATTGCGGCTCTCTGTTTAAAGCACAATGAACCAAAAGCCTAAACAATTTCATTTGAGCTTTAGTGTAAGGCTGGTTGGTGCCCATTAAATGTAAATCTTGCTGAGTTGACACAATAAGAAATACGCGACAAGCTGAATTTATAGGTTTCTAAAACAATACATGCAATTAGAGGAGAAGGAGGTGGTAATGTTAGATTTCAGGCCACTTACTTCACTCACTCAACCATTTTTATCCGTTGTTACAAGTTTATCAACACAATTTTCCAGCAGAAAAGAAAAAAACGCAAGTTTGTACTTTATGAGAACAAATAGTAGTTTGAAATCCATAATGGAATTCGGCAAAACCTATTGCCCGTGTGAGATGTGTTTCACAGTTACTCCCAGAATACTACATCTATGTCATTCTTCATAGACCAAGGCAGGATACGGTAAGAGGAACTTGGCAGGGGTCCAGTTGCAGGTTCCAGTATACAAGTAGACAGAACCAGGAAGCCGAAAGGACCCATGGAAGGTTGGGCTGGATGTCAAAGTAGCAATTGCAAGGATTTAGCGTAGTAGAATCTGGAACCTGGCAAGAACTCCACAGCAGACAAAAGAGGAGTCTTTTTTTAGGGCATCAGCAGAATTGGTCCGGGGAAGACTAGACACAACTTGTGCCCGGACCTAGTCACAGGTTGGCAATGACATGTCAAAGACAGGACAGGGAGCGGGATCATCCGGAATCATGGACTGACACACTTCTTGGTAGGTAGTGCAGGTACGAAAGCAACTAAGTATCTAGGTACTAGTGTCAATGTTGCAATTTAAGGGCAAAACCTTGGAGAAGAGCACTTAGCATGACTTATCCAGTAGCTCTCAAGACGCTCAGTTCTGTGAAGCACTAAAATGTACATGTGGAAACCCTAAGGATTGCTTTTGCTTGGCAGGGATACTTCTAGGGTGGGTGAAAAAGTAGGTATACTTCACGGCATGTTTCTAAAAAGACTTTCCGGGGGCAAAATCATAGCTGTTGAATAGTTACCATGGAAACTTAACATTTTGTCCCAGAATGGGCCTTCGACAGCTTTGACCTTTTTTACAGAACTGGTGTGAATGCAGCCTGCCTTAGAGGGAGAATCCTGGAAGTTATAATTTCAACAGATCCTGGTGTCAGTGATGATTTAACGCCCTGCATAGGCCTATAATCATAATAAGCACCAGTATCTCTCATGACAGAAATTGGGGGTCTTTCGAAATTCACTGTAAATGTCAATTGCAGTTTTCACCATATTTATATTATATTCATAGTGCACAATATTAAAGTATCTGTTTTAATCCCAAGAGTGAGAAAATTACCACATTTATGGTATTTTTTTAGTCGCATATTTTGAAAATATCTGGATTGCTGCTAATTATTAAGCGGTGGGATTTGTTTAGCGTGGAACCCCACAATTAACCTGTATGATCTATGTGGCTCATGAATCAAACACGCCATTGGAAACCACGTTACGTATTGGATAAGCGCAGATGAATAAGTTCCAGGAGGTCATTTGCCAGGTATGCACATTATTTTCCCCTGAACAATGTACAGAAAATACCTGTCTCCCTGTCAGCGTTGAGATTACATATATTTATTAATGTCACATAATATTTTCCATTAAATAATAGTATTTTAAAATGTCTTTTCCTTTTAAAGACATTCTACAGTTATGTTGTTGATGATAGCTATGTTTGGTATTAATTAAAAAAGGAGTATTATAGTAAGCAGTAATACCATTCTATTGGACTAACATATTTAGGACAAGATGTTGAGAATATCAACATCTCCCATTATCAGGTCAAAAAGCATTATACTTTTAACACGATAAAAGGGTAAAAATTAAACCTTAGTCCAATAATAAAAAAAAACTATTACTACATTTTGAAATACTAATTGTTTACTTTGTGTATTTCGGATTCATACAAATCGCAAAGTTAATGAAATTTGTCGATTTCAACAATTCGTACGAATCTCTGAAAACAAGGCAGACAAAAACGAAGCGAAAAGCTACGAATTTCCGTTCAAAGTTTTTCGGCTCTTTCACACTCTCTCAATATCTCCCTACCTTCTCTTCTGACTGTTTCCGCTTCCATGTCTCACATCTTCTGTTCTTTTCACCCGCATCTACCCAGACATAACCTCCTGAGGGAAGTTTTCAACAAAATGGCGGAGCTTCCAGTGGCATCCTCAACCACAACGTCGGGGTAGAGGACGTCATGGGAAGTTTCACCAATTTGCCCCAATTTTCACCTCATGTGAACTTCTGCCAAAATGACAGATCTTCTGGGGACGTCCTCTACATGATTGGAGAATTGGGGAGAGGAGATCACCAGAACCTCTGCCAATTTGTACTATCATGCCAACTTCTGCTAAAATAAATGAGCTTCTAGTGACATCCTCTCCCCGACGGGATGATTGGGGGAGGGGGGTGTCACTGGAAGCTCTGCCATTTTGGAAGAATTTGCCGGTAGGTTATGTCTGCGATGCGGACAAAGAGAGCAGGAGAAGAAGATGCAGAACAAGAAGATACGAGACACGGAAGCAGAGCTGCGAGACACGGAAGCAGAAGTGTCTGGCAGAGAAGGTAGGGAGACATTCAAAGAGCATGAGACAGGGAGTGACTCTAAATTAGAGCGAGTTGGAAAAAATTTGGTCATCAGACAACAAATTTTGTTCCCAAATTTTAAGTAGTCCCCGATTTTTGTTCCAAAACAAAATATATATATATATTCTATGTATCTTTTCAATGTGCACAAATAGGTTTAATTTTCTATTAGATTCAATCACAAACTGTGATGGTGTTCTCTGTTACGATTAGAAGATTTCTACTAAAGATAGAACCTGCAAATGATTTAAATGTTTGCACCTGCAATCTTATGAGTAATGTTCACATAATATGCTGCTTTATTAGGAAGGAGAGGTGTAATTAGCTACTTTTAGAAAGGCTCAGGCAGGCAGTAAAAATTAGTTTTGCAAATTAGCTTATCCGACGAGGCAATAAGTACCCTTTTGTAACACCTGGCACCTTTCACTACCAATCTAATCATAGCATATAGAAAAGATTAGAAGACAACCATTCTGACATAATCATGTCATGTCACTTATAAATGACACATTTTGGTAACAGCAATGTGTCAATATATTTCATTTCATACACGTAGATACGCGCATGTTAAAAATAAGTTTGCTAACTCATTTACAGTTAAAGTATCAGTATAGGATTCTTGGACATATTTAATCATAAGAAATGCTTGCCAAAGTAGGATTATCTCCTTTTTCCTTCCCCCCGGCCCTTACAAAAGACAGAGATAAACTATAGATATATGTTTAGTAAAGAAGGGGTTGATGGGGAGGAATGATCACACAGATCCTGAGAAGAGAATACTGTTCTCCATGGTATAAACATTGGGTTGGTGTTCTAATATATTGCTTTTTTAATAAGGACACACCGTTATATAGGTGTACAGAATGTAAAATGTTCTTCTCTCCTCACCCGCACTCACAAAGGCTGCCTGAATCAACCAACAACAATTAGGAACTTAATTATAAGCGAGAGAGGTGTAGGTTTAATGAGGAGGAATAATCATGCAGATCCTGAGAACGCAAAGTTTGGATGGCTGATCTCATGGCAGACAAATGGTAGACAAAGGTTTCTGGCACATACTTAATTGCTTTACTTTAACTAGTAAACATCATTATATATATATATAAAGTGTAGAATTTAAAAGTGACAGATATGCTTTAACCCCTTAATGACAAAGCCTGTACATGTACGGGCTCAAAATGCATTGTTTTCAATGGGTTTAGGGACCGCCCACTGTCCTTAAGGGATTAAACTTGCATTGTTACTATTCAGGCTCCCTTGTATACATATTGTACATGTATTATACTTAAATATATTTAGTTATGTATCGATCACACCATTGAAAATGTTTATTGACATTAGAATTTGGTGGTAGATAGGCCCATTCAGCCCATCTAGTCTGTCTGTGAAGACTTAACCCATCAGTGTCTCGGTGTCACCTGTAATCATGCATTGGGTGAAATTACTATATTTCTCTAGTTTAACTTTGATTTTCACAGAATACATTTACTATGACTGTCGGGTCCCACTGGGGATTGAACCAGCAAGCCTGCCTTTGGTAGATACCAGCAGGTAACTTCAGGGCTAGTGCCTACCGACGGTGCCAAAGAGAAAGCCAAAGGCTAAGGCAGACAGTCGTCTGCAACTGGACACAGCAGCACCCATCTGTCTTGAGCACAGTCCCAAGACCGATCCTGCCCCTGGGCATGGACTCCTACCTGACCCAGCACCCGGGTCTCTGACAACCTAATTTCTTACAGTTCAACAATGTCAAAAAATGTGTTATTTTGATTGTTCTACAACAACCCGTTTTCCGTATTTAAATAGCTTATTGGAATGCAATAATCTATATGTAGAGATAGCTAAAGTCTTTTGTAAGACAGCTTGGTTTACTGTTTATTTTATTAAGGCTGTTCCTGAATTATGCAATCCAAGTTCGAAGCGCTAGGTAGATACAGTCTGTAACTTAATATTTCTTGTTTCATGGGATACTGTTTCATCTTCATAGTCTTGATGCAAAAGTAATCTCTGTATCTGAGACAGAATGCGTTGACAGTTCTTTGATTAAACTCATATACTAGACGGTAGAATTCGCAATTTTTAATGAATTCAGCAATTAATATGCCATTTTTAATATTTACATTTTGCACTTGGCCAACAATGGCAAATATCACTGTATTGAGGTATTAAATATTTTCCACTTAGCTTTCCCTTACTCCCAGGGGACACTCAGTTCTACGTCACATAGTCACTAATAAATTGAAAGAAAGTGATTCAAAGTGGATAAGAAATAAAATAAAAATATTTATATTGCAGCGACCTCGATACGCTATCCACAAGTGTATAAAGCAATCGCAAAAAGTAAAAATCAATGCAGAATATTGCACATCTGATAATATCTCCCAAAGGCGAAGTTATAAAATAACAATGTTAAAGTACGGAGTTATAGGTGCCCACCCTATTGTTGGAGAACCCAGTCGAAAAACTATTAACCGAATCAGAGCCGGCCTTAGGTGTTCTGGCGCCCTGTGCGGACTACTCCTCTGGCGCCCCCCCCATCCCAAAAAAAGAAAGGAACAAAATCTTGTCACTATCTATCCCCTCTCCCCCTTTATCACTGCCTACCACCTCTGCCCTTCTCCTGCCCATCTCTGCCGCTTCTCAGTTGCCCCCCTCATGGCCGATCTGCGGCCTTCCACTGGGCCTCGAAATGGCCCCCCTCCCCGTGTCCTTCTCACTGCGCCCTCCCCTCTGCCCCTTCTCCATGCCTCACCCTCTGCCGCTTCTCAGCTGCCCCCTCCCTCTGCGCTTCTCACTGCCCCCCCTCCTCTCCCTACTTCTCATTATCCTTACTTACCTAGTTGAGTCCTGCGGTGGAAGCGGGAGACGAGTCACGGAGAGTGAGGGGCGCCGAGGGGTTGCTGAAAACTTCACGAGCGACTGCTCGGCGCCCCTGCCCGGGACTTAAATTAAAACACCAGGGGTTTTTTTTGTTTTAACTTTATTTAACATCCTCCATGTTAAATAAAGTTTAAAAAAAAAACCTCTATTTAACATGGAGGATGTTAAATAAAGTTAAAAAAAAACAAAACAAAAAAACCCCGATGTTTTAAATTAAGTCCCGGGCAGGCGCACAGGTCGCACACCCCTAAGGCTGGCCCTGAATTGAATAGCCACGGACTAAAATTGTTTTGTTGATGAGCACAGTTTGTATGCCTTCTTTGATAGAAGAATGGCTAAGTTATAGATCTGAATAATATCAAGTGAAAAGACGCATAGAAAATCAATTTCATTTTCGTATCATATTAAGGATAATAACCAGGGCCAACCATACTTGTCACTCAGGAGCTGCCAGGATCAGGTGCCTCTGGGATAGCCTGGCTGGCTAGCTATTCCGATCACTTGGGAAAGTCCAATGTATCAAGAAAAGACAATAGAAGTTATAGCGGCAAGCGACTGGTTTAGTTATGTATATACAAGCAGCTGATGTTTTATACCTAGCTTTTAACCAATACTAACAATCTAGACAGGGAGGCAGCAAAGATTTAACCATTTGAAGTCAGCAGGCTATAGAAACAGCCACGAGAGAATATTTATCAGGCTAAAAAGATAATTATACGGTGAAACGATTGGGTCTGAATCACAGTTACACTATGTAAAGATTAACAACAGACCTTTGAATAATGAATTACATTTTCAAAATTATAAAAACGTTTACTTTTGAGGCATATTTGCAATTTTTTAATTTAGTAAATGATGGACTTTCAACATACACTAGCAAATTTAATGTTTTTTGATCTATGCTTTATTGGTGATTCAGTATTCGTTTTAATGTCCATATTCATATGCATTATATAGAATATATCTATTCTATAGATTTCTGACATTATTTGTTCATTGGTTGTTATTTTCTCATTATTATTTTTTTTATCACATTTATTATTTCTGGTTTTATTTTTTAATTTTAATTACTGCTCAATGTTTTTATAAATCAGAATGAAATTAGTTGGACAGTTGAATTGTCTGGCTGCCGTTCGTCTCATCGAAGCACAGGAAAAATGTATCCTGCAGAATAATATGATCGTTTCCCATCCAAAGCCACGAGATTTACAAGATCCGAGGCACTGATTTACTGCAGCGGAATGATAGCACGCAGTTGACTTCGTGACAAAGTGACTAAAGTAATAGATCTAGGTGGGACAATGGTAGTGCTTATCAAGATCTCAGTGTTGCAGATGTCTTCTGTGTAACACAATTGATAAATATCAATTCAGAACGTTTATGGTTTGAAAGTAGTCTCGGTGGAATTTCAGAAGACAAGCGACTGGGTAAAGAGTCTGACACAAAGTATAGCAGAAAATGTAATTCAGTGAAAAGGGATGAAAAAAAGAATTTACCAGATATCCTTTCTGGGTTTGTGACATTTCAGATATGTCTTTCACTCCTGAAAGGACGTTATGTCAATTGAAATACATGACAGCTAAAATGTAAAAAATAGTGGATCCTGTTATCTTAACTCTCCAAGCTGGCTGGTGTTACATTCCATGTATTTAGCGCCTCATCCTGTCCTTGTGATTGGTGAGTGGAATAAAGTAATCTCCAGAAGCAATATGTACAAAATCAAGCCTTATGACCTATTATTCTACAGTATGATACAATAGTAACGCCCTATTATAATATATTCTTATAAAGAAGAATACATAGAACACAGAGTCTAAACATAACCAAGAAGTACATGGTACAGGACATAAAGGACAAGGAGCAAGGCAAGGAACACAAGGGATGGAGTAAGGAGCCAAGATCCCCAGACGCTTCTCCTTTAAGCAAGCATAGAATGTCTTAACTGGGACATGGGGAGAGGAGAGAGGAACCGAGATCCTCAGATGATTCAGGGAAAAGAGGGCAAAGGTACATAAAATTCTGACATACCTAGAGACTGCAGCCCGAGACAAACATAACAATGAGTGGGGCACAACTTATAAAGGAAACAGAAGCTGAAGTGAAGAGCAGGACTGAAACAAAGTATCAGAAGTAAATGGCAAAGCGTAAGGAAATCCCGGAATGGATACAACAATTGTAACGAGAGAGAGGAACTGTAGTGAAAAATGAAAAAAACAGAGATAAGCAGCCTGGATGGGGCCTGACAGTCACCTTGTGCATGTCTGGTATTAATGACTGAAGTCATTGTCTCCAGGCCCGGACTGGCCATCGGGCACACCGGGCACTTGCCCGGTGGGCCGGGCCACGGCAGGGCCGCATGCAGCTCCAGGCCCCTACCCTACCTACGATCGGGTCCGCGCTACGATCGGGTTCAACCCGGCTTAAAATCACTCAAGGGAGCCGGAGGTCTGTTAAAGACCTCCG
>VKOC01028195.1:0-16168 GCA_009364415.1 Spea multiplicata
AATATACCGGATATAACGGGTTATAAGGAGGGGATTAGTTATACGGCCGGGGGGTATATAATATATAATATATAATATGAGGAATATAACGGGTTATGAGGGCGGGATTAGTGATAAATCAGAGGCCATTTTGGAGTCAGTGAAGAATTGTAACCCTTTATCATTTGGAAATCTCTTCAATGTGGGGTTTTTGGTTCCTCTGTATTACCGACAATGTATACCCAACGTGGTTATGAATAAAGTAAACATTTGGTCATTCAGCTGTGCTTGGAATGGTGTTTATAATCTGGCCTTTAGTTATTAAGAGTTGCATTTTATGTCATGTTCTTTATTTTGATGTCACTGCAGGTCCTCAGCCTGAAGCATTTTGAACTGAATGGGATGCCCAAGGCGGTGCCTTTAAGCTTGCCTTACCAAGACTTTAAGAAGGACATATCCGATAGCAAGGAAATGCTGCGCGTCCCACATCGGATAAAGCGGGTGGACTTCTGTAGCTTGGTCCTCCCCGCCATGCATGCCCCAGAACCGCACATCATTGTCGGCAGGAAGGCTCCACAGGAGGAGGAAGAGGAGGAGGAGGAAGAAGAAGAGGAGAAGTTTTTGGGGGAGGACATAGATCTGCAGAGTGGGTCCAGTAGTGATGTGAGTCAGAAGAGCACCGAGCACAGTCAGGAAGGAGCTCCCTCCACTCTCCTTGCTGACGATCAGAAGGATTCAAGGGGTCGCGCCTCTACGGCAGAGAACGACCTAGAGTTAGAAGAGGGATCTAAGACATTAGTGCTCTTCTCACCCGGAGACGTGAAAAAGTCCCCAGTCACCAATGAGCTGATGGCAGAGGTCGACCTCGGGACTCTTGCTGCGCTAACGCCTCAAGCAGAGAGGCCTCAGCCGATGGGCAGCCAACTGGATGTATCGGAGCCAGGAACTTTATCTTCCATCCTGAAGTCAGAACCAAAACCAGTCGCCCCTGGGGCTGCCTCCTCCTCTCCCTTTACCAAAGTTGAACGCACATTTATTCATATCGCAGAAAAGACGCACTTGAACGTCATGTCTTCCACGGGGCAGTTAATAAGAATGGAAGAGCATTATGGCTCCGGGCAGTTTGAGGAGCCGATTATAGAAGAGGAGATGGAAGACTTTGAGCTGCTAAGAGAGAACGGGAGCATCAACTCTGCTGTGGAAGTAGGTGAGATTGACAGCTACGCCTTGTCGGCCAGCAACGCCGAGCTCTGCACCGAGACTCAGGCGGACCTCAAGGCTGTCAACGGAGCCGGTGAGTCCAAAGGACTGCAAGATGACGAGATTGTAGAGGTTGTAGTGACCCAGCATGAAAAGATTGTGAATGCCACCGATCGCCTTAAAGAATCCGAAGAGGGCACCAGCAAGTGCACAACCCGGCCCCCGGGGACACGCTTTAGAAGTCGTATCCCTGTGTTTTTATCAGAAGAGGACACAGGCTCAGACCAGTCTATGTCACACTCTGCCAAAGAGAGATTCCAGAAGAGGACAAAGCAACTTGACCTGGCGCGTCTTGTGATGGAGAAGAGACAGATTCGTCTACAGAGGTTGGCATCGGCCGGTTCATCTTCGGCTTCTTCCAGTGATGACAGAAGGAGAGCTTCGGAGACCCTCTCAACCACCGGGTCTGAGGAAGACACAGATGACTCCACACCCAAGAAGACTGGAAAGGAGAAAGCCACGTCTGCCAGAAGCGTTGACTTACTGTCCAGTTCCAGAAGCAAAATTCCACGTCCAGTCACTCCTGTAAAAAGTATCCGCTCCGCAATTCCACCGGCATCCACCGGCAGAGGACCTTCAGCTACTTCGGGGTAAGAAACGTGCATGTGGGGTGCAACTCTTGGTACCTACTGGGATTTGTAACCAGGTTTCAGGAGGCTTTTCTTCCTCATCTGAGTCAAATAAAAGTGAGTTTATAATAAGCAGAAAAATATTTCTAGAATTTTGGAATCGGGCTTTGATAATTAGACCTCGTTATTTTAGTGACAAAAACAGATACCGGTATATTATAAAGTTGTGTCTAAAAGAACGGAGCCAGCAGTAATATTTGGAGGAGCATTGGCTCCCTGGCTCTCGGTTTCTTCATCTCAGACAAGTCCCGTTCGGCTCATCTGGTCGCCCGTCCCTGATATTCTTTTCCCAGGTTTTGTGCCCGGAGTCCATTTTCTCTTTATTCTCCACTCTTAACCCGTTATCTCCGAGCTTCAATACCATTTCCAACCCGTTTCCCATTCTCTTGTTTTGGGTGCAGGTACCACTTCTCGGGAGCTTCTCTTGCTGGAGTTACTGGCCTTTCCCCCGACCTTAAGCCCAAAGCTCTACATATGAGGCTCCCTCCGCTGTCAAGTCCAACTCCCGCTCGGAACCACGTGCGAAGGCTCAGCCATGGACCACCCAAGAGTCCGGTGGCTCCACCACGAACAGTCAGTGCTTCTCCTCGAAGCCAGTCACTCTCCAGAACCGAGAGTCCATCCCCCTCCAGACAGAGAAGAGCAGCTGCCACCAATCCACGGGCGAATCCCTCTCTTAAAATCCAGTCCCGACCACAGGTCCCAGGAGAGGGCCCCACAACGCCAGCCGTTGTCAGGAGGGGTCAGAAGCTGAAGGTCCAAGTGCCAAGTCCAGCAACCAAACCACGGCAGGGAGGCAGCGGAGGAGGCAGATAATGGAGCCAGCAGAGGAGGTTCTTGGGTTCAGGCCGGACGATTGTCATGCTTCGCTCAACACACTTTGAGAACAGATGCCCCAGTGGTGAACAGGGGGCCTAAACTCGTCCTGAGATTTGTGGGGGCACAGGGGCCATTGTTCGAAACCCACAGGCCCAGTTTGGGTGGTGGAACATCCCAGAGCTGCAGTTGCTTTCAGCTTTAAGCCAGGGTCACAATAGTGAGCCCAGGCCTAGTATGCAAAATAAAGGAGCCCAGGTTCTACCACGGGGGCAACTCTGCGCATTAAAGCACCAACTATATACCCCAGACAGAGGCGGGAGGGTATAACCCTGACCCGTGGGAACCTGGAGTTTACACCTTTAGGTATTTTAGGGATTATAATCCAGAGAAAATTCCTTCTGTCCTCCATTTCACAGCAACTCAGCTCTTTGTTAGCTTGGCTTTTCCCCGAGGAGCAGCTGCCCCCGGATACACGGCAACTCCGGTACAACGAACACGTATGAAAGTAATCACGTGTGTGTGTATGAAGCTGCTATAGCCCTCCCATATATACACGTGTGTATGTATTGCGTGTTTATATATATATATACGTTATACACACACGCGTATATAATGATTAGGAGACCGGACAGCCCCCGCCAGACATTCATAGCTAGAGATGGCAAACCTCTCCCAGAATTCAGTCTCAATACAGACGATCTTCATACGGCACACACCGGGCACACACCGGATGGGCACACCGGGCACACGCCGGATGGGCACACGCCGGGCGGGCCAGCACCTCCGACTCAACTCCATCAGGTGTGCGGCCCACATAATCCTGCGGCTGCCTAAGGTGTTTGTGCCGTTAAATGGCCGTGTGGGGCCGGTGCATGTCACAAGGGCCATTGGCCCTAAAGGTACATAAAGCAGAGAACAGTCCGACTCGGCCACAGGAGGGCGGGGGGGTTACTTTCAGAGGCTAAAAAACGCGTTGTAATGAAGGAGGCTGTTGGCCCCGGCCTGCTGCACTCAGTCTCATCTGGGGCCCGGTGCGGCGTCGGTGCCCAGTGAGTCTGTAAACGTCACGGTCCGTGGCCCCTGAGGCCGGTAGCGGCCATTTGGTGAATCTCGCAGGGGGCGGGGGGACCATCAGGCTAACTTATTATTACCTTTTATTTATTAAGCGCCAACGGATTCCGCAGCGCTGTACAGAGTGGGGCAGTTAACGCACATAACAAAGATACATCAGGAGATGGCAACTCGGCCCGTGAGCTTACAATCTAAAGTGTTGGAGCAGCTTAGTGAGGGGCGGGGCTAACCACACCTATATAACTGTATGGAAGGGGAGTGGGCGTGTCTAGATAAAAGGGGAGACCCCCAGAGAGTTCCCAGATATGGGGGGATTGCATAAATTACACACAGAGTGACCTGCGGCAAAACTACCCGCTTCTTACACGTGGCCTACAAACCGGGACATCACGAGACGCGTTTCACTTCCAATGATCACCTCGTGTCCGCCACGCACACCGATCAATGCATTTCTTTTATAGGGCACCATCATATACCGTGGCGCAGCACAACGTCGGGGGCAAACCCTGGTGAGGGATCCGAAGACTTGGGCTGATGGGGCGGCCGAAGCGTTTACACTGTGCAGCTAGAATGTACACTCCCCCTCATCCATGGACTCGCGCCGTGTCCTCACACGCATGTCAGGGGGGCACAAACACGCAAAATGGTGGAAGCGGAGATGAACGCGCCCCGTGTAGCAGAAACCGCTTCTTATTTCATGAGAAATTCTCATCATATCGTTCAATAAAGCCTGCTATCCGAACGCCCGCACCGCGTGTTTACTCTGAGCAAAGAGTGTGAGCGTGAGTGTGGCGTGTGATGAGTGCTGCTCAGTGTCGGGAGTGTGAGAGGCAAAGCCCTCCTTTCTATAAGGGTGCATCTGTTACTGTATGACGTTAGCGTGTGTGCATGTTATTGTATGGTGTTAGCGTGTGTGCATGTTATTGTATGGTGTTGGGTGCATGGTGTTGGTTGTGTATGTATGGTGTTAGCGTGTGTGCATGTTATTGTATGGTGTTATTGTATGGTGTTGGGTGTGTTTTAGTGTATGATGTTAGCGTGTGTGCATGTAATTCTCTAATATGTCCCTGTATCCTATAGCATTAACATTAACCCTTCGCTGGAGCTAACGGGGCCAAACCCTAAAAAAAAACTGCCCCAGACGTTACCCCTCCCCCAGCAGGCGCGATGCGTTCCTGGGGGGCAGCGTTCTCCTGGAATCCACCAACCCCGGACTCATCCATCACTCCAGAGAACATGGTTCCCCTGCTCCAGAGCCCAGGGGAGGTGGCTTTACACCACTCCAGCCCCCGCTTGGCATTATACAAAGTGATCTATGTTTTTTTACTCTATTCAGCACTCTGCGTGCACACGGTCAGTGAGTGTGTGCGCAGAGTCTGAGTGTGTGAGAGGTCAGTGAGTGTGTGCGCAGGGTCTGAGTGTGTGCGCAGGGTCTGAATGTGTGCACAGGGTCTGAGTGTGTGTGTGTGGGGTCGGTGAGTGTGTGCGAGGTTGTGAGTGTGTGAGCGGTCGGTGAGTGTGTGAGCGGTCGGTGAGTGCGTGCGAGCGGTCGGTGAATGTGTGCGAGGTCTGTGAGCGTGTGAGCGGACGGTGAGTGCGCGCTCGGTCTGCCGCTTCATGGCTGAGCTGATTTTACCCTAGACGCTCCCACTTCACAATAATATCGCTTACAGCGGCCCGGGGCAGATTTCCGTGGACTGGCTTGTGGGAAAGGGGGCCTCCTGGGCCAGCGCCACGTTTAATGCGCTCCTCGGGGCGACCCGTTCTGCCTCTCTCTCTGCAGCCGGCTGCCTATGGGCTGATTTTATGCACCTGCCGGGTGCGGCTGAACCCCTGGACAGAACATGCAGAGTGGGGAAATTAAACCTCCTATGACATTCAGTATCTTAAATCCGACAGCCAGGGGCAGTAGGCAGCTGAGGTGGGGCCCCTGGGGATCTCGGGGCCCTTTTGCGCTGCTAGTCCCCTCGTTGCGTTTTCTCACATACGCTGACCCAGGTGTAATGGAGTGCCAGACAGTAACCTAGAACCCTGACCCCGGTGTAATGGAGTGCCAGACAGTAACCTAGACCCTGGCCTGGTGTGATGGAGTGCAGACGGGTAACCTAGAAACCCTTGACCCCGGTGTAATGGAGTGCCAGCATTTAACCTAGAACCCTGACCCCGGTGTAATGGAGTGCCAGACAGTAACCTAGAACCCTGCCCCTGGTGTGATGGAGTGCCAGACGGTAACCTAGAACCCTGACCCCGGTGTAATGGAGTGCCAGACAGTAACCTAGAACCCTGCCCCTGGTGTGATGGAGTGCCAGACGGTAACCTAGAACCCTGACCCCGGTGTAATGGAGTGCCAGACAGTAACCTAGAACCCTGCCCCTGGTGTGATGGAGTGCCAGACAGTTACCTAGAACCCTGGAGTGGCAGACAGAAATGGCTCCTGTGGATCCTGATCACAGTGAAATGTGTCATCATGACGCAGTTTGGTAGCCCTTGTTTAGTAAATAATGCCCTTCCACCTTCTCGTTAGCACACGGCCCGTGGAGGGGTAGTAAGGTGGGGGCAGTTAGGAGATATTTTATTCATATTATGGTTAGGAAACCAACCACCAAGCTGGGGCAACTTACAATAACCCGAGAGCGTGGATTCGCTGAGACGCCTGCCCTCGGGCCGTGGGGAGGAAATATTGCGGTTTCTTCGCTGCAGACACAAAGCTCCGTTTGTAGAAATTCAGGACTTGACAAGGAGACCGTTGTGTCCTCGTCTCATGTCGTATAATGAGCACTGATAACATTATCGTTTTACTGGCTAATTACATAATAAGGTTATGATGTCATATCCTTATAAATCCCATCACAAAGTCTCCATTCATGGAGTAGAAATGGCAAAAATGCCCCCGGGAAACCTCCCCGCGCAGGTACAGCCCATGTCCATCGGGGGTTACTGAGGATGTTGGGTGCCTTTGTGGCCAGAGGCCTGAATTCAGAAGTCATGTCAGGTGCCCAACACCTTTATTTATTTATTGCCCAGGTAATGGCTTTAATAACGGTTGTCATGGAAACCGTGGCTGGTCAGGAAGTAAAATATTCTGAATTAAGTCACCTGTGTTCAAGCAGGGATTCCAGTTGTGATATAGCAGGGAGAAAAGCACCAATCGGGAAGCCCAGATATAATTAAATCAGAGAATCTTCCCGTTTACCCCGAGACCATGAGACTGGGGTAAAAACCTCGACAATCTGTCCATTCGCCAAGAGACTCTGGAGAAATTCTGTGTCAAACAGATAAATCTGGAGTAATCGCCATGGAAACCACCGACTTTGCTCCAGAGTTACCCAGGGCTATATCTGTAAGGTTTCAGGTCCTCGCGGCACCGAGACGGGACGTGGAATCAAAGTGTGCCATCTCTCCGAGTCTCCGGAACAAAGTCCCATTATGTGAAACTCAGAAAATAGGAAACTTGTGACTCCTCGCCGGACGCCCAACAATCGCCACCAGCCGCCGAGTGTTAGTGGAGTAGTCTGCGTGGTGTCTGGATCCCAGGCGGATGAGTCTGCTTCTCCTCTCCCTTCCGTGTCTTCAGCATGAGCTTCGAGGACATTCTCTCTGAGGCTGGAGTTTTTGGAAGGTTCCAGATGTTGTCTCTGCTGATTCTGTGCCTCCCGAGGGTCATCCTACCCCTACACTTTCTCCTTCACATCTTTATTTCAGCCGTGCCCCCCCATCATTGCGCCATCCGCCCCCCAGGGCAGATGGGTAACCTGAGCCGGGAAAGATTTATCTACATTCCTCACGATGTCGATGGAACCTTCAGCTCCTGTAAGATGTTCTCCCATCCGCAGCTCCAGAACAGCTCCCAGGATGGAGCCAACAGGTCATCTGTACAGAACTGTGACCAGGGGTGGGAGTACGACCACTCAACCTTCACCTCGACCACGGCCACCGAGGTAGGAACCGCGCATGGGTGAGGGGGGCCTGGAAGAAGTGCTGCAATGTAGATAGAGATAGAAAAATATCCACAGAAGACACAATAATGGAAGGGACAGAGTAATCTAGAACCTTAAACCGGGTGTGATGGAGTGCCAGACAGGAACCTAGAGCCATGAGGCTCATGGAATGAAGTACCAGACAGTAACCTAGAACCCTGACCCCGGTGGGATGGAGTGCCAGACAGTAACCTAGAACCCTGAGCCCGGTGGGATGGAGTGCCAGACGGTAACCTAGAACCCTGAGCCGGGTGGGATGGAGTGCCAGACAGTAACCTAGAACCCCAACCCCGGTGGGATGGAGTGCCAGACAGTAACCTAGAACCCTGAGCCCGGTGGGATGGAGTGCCAGACAGTAGAACCCTGAGAAGTGCCAGACAGTGAGCCCCGGTGGGATGGAGTTGCCAGACAGTAACCTAGAACCCCGCCCGGTGGGATGGAGTGCCAGACAGTAAACCCTAGAAGTGCCAGACCCTAGAGCCACCCGGTGGGAATGGAGTGCCAGACAGTAACCTAGAACCCTGAGCCGGGTGGGATGGAGTGCCAGACAGTAACCTAGAACACTGAGCCAGGTGGAATGGAGTGCCAGACAGTAACCTAGAACCCTGAGCCTGGTGGGATGGAGTGCCAGACAGTAACCTAGAACCCTGACCCCAGTGTAACGACGTGTAGTATCTCTGATTACTGTTTATTGCAGTGGGACCTGGTGTGTGATAGGAAGGGGTTAAATCAAGCATCTGCCACCTCCTTCTTCGTGGGACTCAGTGCCGGGTCCGTGGGCTGTGGATTCGCAGCAGACAGGTGAGGCTCTTCTGGACTTCCTGCTTCTGATTTTCGGGATACGTGGCCCGGAAAGTGTCCCACGAGCTTCAGGAGGCACCTGGTCCGGTTTGGCCCCCTGAACAGGTGGGCTCAGTACACGGCCCAGGAGGCTTTCCGGTTCTGCGGGAGACGCAGTGTGGACTGGGTGTAGAACGCCCTGGGGTCACAGGGTTACTCTGGTTTTCTCTGCCCCTCTTCTCCTGCAGGTTTGGGCGCCGGTGGATCCTGCTGGTGTCGTTCCTGATCAGTACCGTGTTTGGCGTGATGTCTGCTGCCTCCGTGTCATACGTGATGTTCTCCGTGTGCCGGTTACTATCTGGAGTCGGACTCATGGGAATGACCCTGATATCCATCACATTAGGTATTGGGATACGGAGCCGTCTCTGGGGCCTGAAAGGGCAGTAAAGATGTGGAATTTCTGGCCAAGTGACGTTGTTTTGGTGCGAGTGCGGTGCGTGTGACACGGATTAGCGAGTGGGTATCGACCACCGGACCAGTGAAATCTGAGAAGTAAGGGGGTGAGGAAGAGTGAATGAATGAGTGAATGTGGGGGAGTGCTGAGGTGGCACAGGGAAGCTATGGGGGGGGCAGTGGTGGAAGAAGTGGGATAGGCAGGTTGTTTTAGGGCCAGAGGCCGATTACATCAATGTCTGGCTCAGTGTATAGTGATGGGAGTTGTGCTGTACCACCGTCTGTCTGGCTCCAGTTATAATAGTGATGGGAGTTATGCTGTACTCGCACCGTCTGGCCAGTATTATAGTGATGGGAGTTATGCTGTACCACCGTCTGTCTGGCTCCAGTATATAGTGATGGGAGGTTGGGATGTTCGTCTGGCTCAGTATATATGTGACTGTACACCGTCTGTCTTGGCTCTAGTAGTATAGTGAATGGGAGTTATGTTGAGCTGTCACCACCGTCACCTGTCTAATGTCTGGCTCAAGTATGTATTGATGAGAGTTATGCTGTACCACCGTCTATGTTCTGGCTCAGTATATTTTAGTGAGGGAGTTGTGCTGCAACCAACCACCCGTCTGCTGTCTGACCTTCAGTTATATATAGATGGGAGTTATTTGCTGTACCACCTCACTGCGCTTCAAGTCTGGCGCTCAGTATATATAGTGATGGGAGTTATGCTGTACCACCGTCAATGTCTGGCTCAGTATATAGTGATAGGAGTTACGCTGCACCATAACGGTTCAGTAAATGTTATTTAATTTATTTATAACTTAAAATTGTATTTTTTCAGATTTGTATTTTTTTCTGTCTGACATAAATATTCTCACCAATGATAATTTTTTGTGTGTCGGGGGGGGGGGGGAGTTGTCACATACAGGACAGACGACCCCCCTATTGAGTTGCTCCTCTTCCTTTGCAGTCTTGGAGTGGACCGACGTGGCTCATCGCACCCTCTGTGGCATCGTTAGCAGCCTCTCGTGGACCGTCGGCTACATGCTCCTCGCCCTGCTGGCTTTCTTAATCAGAGACTGGAGGCGGCTTCTACTCGCCGCCACCTCACCCTGCCTACTCGCCATCGCCACGTGGTGGTGAGTCCGTGGAACTGCCTGAGGGGGTAATTCACCTAAAACACTAAATGCTGAATTGGCCCCAGAGAAGTCCCTCCAAAGGAGCCCGTGATACCCTTTAGTGAATCTGGGGACACACAGGGCACGGGCACAGAGGGGCAGGTACACGCGCATGGGGCAAATTCACACATATAGGGGCAGTTACCCACACACAGCGATAGCAACATATACAGGAGCAACACGGCCCCAGGGGCCACTAACTCTCTCCTCGGCAGGTGGGTTCCGGAGTCGGCTCGGTGGCTCCTCGTTAAGCAGGACTGGGTTTCCGCTCACAGATGTCTCTCGCGCTGCGCGGAGATTAACGGGAGGCCGGATTTCCACCGCAAAATATCACCGGAGGTAGGAGTCAGAGGGCCTGGGGGCCATTACTGTACATATATATAAGGAGTGGGGTAACAGCCGGGGGCATTCGGGGGGGCTGGGGGCATATAGGGATCACCTGCGTGCAGTGAGGGGGTCCGTGGTCCGCAGGTCCTGCAGAAGACGGCGACCGTCGAGTGCAAAAAACACAACTTGTGGGACTTGGTGAAAACGCGTCGGCTGAGGAAGAACACGGTCTGTCTCGGGATCATGTGGTGAGCGACGGGGAGACCTGGACGAGGGTCCTCACAATACACACCAGGGGCATTTACTGACCAGGGGCATTTACTGACCAGGGGCATTAGTGACTTCCTAATCGCGGCACCAAATGCTTCCAATAACGGTCGTTCTGGCAAAAGATATTCTGAATGGAGTCACCTGTATTCAAGCAGAGATTGGAGCTGTGATATAAGAGGGGGAAAAGAGCCAATGATAACGCTCAGATATCACTAACTCAGATAATCTGCCTCTTTACCCCGACACTGGGGTAACAACCCTGAGAATCGGCCCCTTCACCCCAGGGGCTGGGATAGAAACCCTGTAAGTCAGGAGCGAACCCTAATGTCTCATGTGCTGCCCATCTGCCAAATGCCACCACCGGCCCACAGTATGAGGCAGCTGGAGCGGGAGGTACCAGTGGGGGCTAATAACCTGCCCCAGGCCCGTGACCGGTGCGGACAGTGAATGCCCGTCATCCAGATCCAAACACACTGCCGGAGGCGGTAATGAGCATTGGGCAGATTTATGTACTTTACTGAGAGGGTGGTAGATAAGTGGAGCAGCCTCCCAGCAGAAGTGGTAGAGGGTAATACAGTGATTAAGGTTTGAGTCTTCACAGCAGGAAAAGCGGGCGACTTGCCGGGGGCCGGCGGGGGCCGAGGTTCTGTATGTTGCTCTGTCTCCCCCTGCAGGTTCGGAGTGGCGTTCACTTACTACGGCATCAGCTTTAAGGTCACCGGCTTCAGCCTCGGCCCGTTCCTCACTCACTTCATCTTTGGGGCCGTAGAGATTCCAGCCAAGGTGGCCGTCTTCCTGCTGCTGGACCGCGTCGGCCGGAAGCCGTGTCAGGGGGGCTCTCTGCTCGTAACGGGCGGCTTTATAGCCCTCAGCAGCCTCCTGCCCCCAGGTAGGGTTATCAGCCCCACCGCCTGGGGCATCAACAGCCACAACCGCACCATAAGTCCAGCACGGGGCGGCAGCTATACTGTACCTGCCAACTCTCCTGAACCGGCTAGCTCTCCTGCCTTTTCAGCTATCCTCCACGCCAGCTCTCCCCCACTCCGCTCTCCCACCCCTTTAGCTCTCCTCCACTCCGCTCTCCCACATCTTTCCAGCTCTCCCGCGTGTGAGCCAGGCTTCTTGTTGCAGGCCACGTCCGCTCCGTGACGGCCATCCTGGGGAAAGGATTCTCGGAAGCCGCGTTCACTACGGCGTTCCTGTACACGGCGGAGCTCTACCCCACGGTGCTCAGGTAACACAGCGGCACAGGACTCGCGAGTCTCTCCTTCGCTGGTGATAATTGGCGTCTCTTTGCAGGCAGACCGGCCTCGGCTTTTGCTCCTTCATGACCCGGCTGGGCAGTTCTTTGGCCCCCCTGGTGATCCTTCTAGAAGACGTCTGGCACTTCCTGCCCCCCGTGGTCTTTAGCTCCATGGCCCTGATTTCGGGGGCCGCTGCCCTCTTTTTGGCCGAAACGTCGTGCGTTCGGTTACCGGAGACCATTCAGGACGTGGAACTGGACAGGTGAGGAGCCAATCCACGCCAGCCGGGGGCCCAGGGCCACGTCTACGGGAGTTAACGTGTACACCAGTGGGGCCCGAGGCCCTATGAGAAGGGAACCGGGTCACAAAGCCCGGGGAGGTTACACGCTTAGGGCCACATGTCCTGTAAGGTCACGGCCCACGGATAGGCTGACGTGCCGGTGTCTGGTATGGGGAGGGGGGGTGCGGGCCACCTCTGTCGGATTCCCGCCTCACATTCCACACTTTCCCACAGGGTGAGAATAGCGACGGTCAGCAGAGACCCCTCTGTTTCCTCAAACGGCGGATCCTTCCCCAGAACCGCTTCACCCACGTCATCCCCGAGGGGGCCGGGCTGGACGGACACCTCTCAGGAGCTCTCCGGCCCCGGGGAGTCCGACACACAACATCACTAGAGAAGCGATGGCAGAAAGCAGGGGGCTGCTGGGGCTCCGCGCACAGTAACTACTGCTCATCACTGAACATGTCATTAACGTGTTACAGATAAAGTATTAAGCCACGCAGGGGCCACTGAGGGCTTTCTAAGTATCTTGAATACACAGAGAAAGGGCCTTAGCGAATAATGCCCACGTCGCCCCACTGACCTCCCCAACACCCCACAGACACCCGGCTGCCCCATAGGGGCAGAATGTGGGGTAAATACATACAGAGGGTCGGGATAAATACATACAGAATGTGGGCTGAAAACATGGGGGGGGCAATGGGGTAAAACACACAGAGAGGGGGGGCGACAGGGTAAATAAACCAAAATAAAACCATCATGACTCCCAGCTGCCCATCACTCGCCCGTTATTCGTATTCACCCCAGCCCTCCACCAGCACCACTCCCATCACCTGCAGCCGGATTAGTTGAATGGGGCAGCTGAGGCAGTTAATCTTCCCGCCGTTAAATAATTTGCCCCGTGGGCCGGGGATCTGCCCCTTTCGGTCACCTTTTATATAAATGAGAATCTGCAACAAAAGTAAACGTGTCCAACACGAGCTTTAATAAACTTCGTTACAAACACGTGAGGGGCCACATGAGGGCCACACGCAGTGACACACCACAAACGCTAAGATATTCCGTGACCTGGTAGGTGGTCCCAGCTCAGTCCCGAGCACAGACCACCCGCCGGACACAGAGCACGCGGGGGGCCGGACACAAGGGGTTAAAGGACAGTCCACTTCAGGGTGAGGATTACATGTATGTTTCGTGTTATCAGACGGTACAAACACACTTATTATATGTTACCACGCTGCATCATCACGTCACTCTAAGAACTACCGGAGGGCAGGGGCCACATAACCGGCGTGGGACTCGGGAGACACGTTATTTACCCTTCCCGTGAGGAGCTTTCAGCCTGCTGGTTGGTTGGACAGAGATAGGAGGAGGAGACGCGGGGTGGAGCTAAGGGGTTTCAACCAATGAAATAAAGAACCCCAGAGAAAACGGTAAAATAAACTAAAATACCTTAAACTGAATTATTAAGTTAAGGGGGGGGATGGGGCATTTCACACAGAAAGCTGCACCGCCGCCCGTGGCAACCAATGGGGACACAGGAGACATCCGTCCATCTGATTGGACAGACAGAGGTCAGGTGTTTAATACGGGTCACCCATCTGCTCAATTCATGTGTCTGATAAATGAACCCAATATCTGCCCCAAATGCCCCATCACCCATCAGAGGTGCAGCTTTCTGGGGAGCTGGCAGGTGCCGATGTGACCCCCGCCGGGGCATTCAGTCGGTCGGCGAGAGGCTCCACGTTACTCCGGTCTCGAGGAACCGACTATCATCCCCATCATGAAAGCTGGAACTCGCCGGAGGCAGCCATGTCTGTGAGAGACGGAGAGAAAGGCAACATCACGAGGGGCAATTCACACGATTACTACTGCCGAGAAGGGGGGTGTGATGATAAAATGAAGGGGAGAAAAGAGAGAAGGGGGAAAAAAAAAAGAGAGAAGGGGAGGAGACGAAAGGAATGAGGACGGCGGTGGGGGGGGTAAACGAGGGGGAGGGTAGAGAGAGCCGCACACGCATCACTCTACCTGCGGGACGGAGTCAGATCTGGCTGGGGGTCTTCGGTTTGTCAGGCGACGGTTCATACAAATAACAGCCCACGTCACCGATATTCACCCCTGAGGGCAGAGAGGAGGCGTTAGGGGTCCGGCTCCCGACACTGATCTGTGTGTATCTATATGTATGTGTATGTATATATATGTGTGTGTATGTGTTATATATATGTGTATCTATTTGTATGCGTATGTATATATAAGTGTGTGTATGTGTTATATATATATGTGTATCTATGTGTATGCGTATGTATATATATGTGTGTGTATGTGTTATATATATGTTATCTATGTGTATAGCGTATGTCATATATATGTGTGTGTATGTGTTATATATATGTGTATCTATGTGTTATGCGGTATTGTATATATATTGTGTGTGTAAGTGTTATATATATGTGTATCTATGTGGTATGCGTATGGTATTATATTGATGTGTGTATTGTGTTAATATATATGTGTATCATGTGTATGTGTATGGTATATTATATGTGTGTGTATGTGTCTATAATATATATGTGTATCTATGTGTATGTGTATGTATATATATGTGTTGTGTATGTGTTATATATATGTGTATCTATTGTGTATGCGTATGATATATATGTGTGTGTATGTGTTATAATAGTGTATCTTATGTGTATGCGTATAGATATATATATGTGTGTGTATGTTGTATATATACTGTGTATCTATGTGTATGCGTATGTATATATATGTGTGTTATGTGTGTACTATATATGTTGTATCTATGTGTCATGCGTATTGTATAATAATGATTAAGATGTGTATGCTGTTATATATATGTTGTATCTATGTGTATGCGATATGTATATATATGTGTGTCTGTATTGTGTTATATATATGTGTACTATGTGTATGCGTTTATAATATATGTGTTATCTATTGTGTAATGCGTATGTATATATATATATGTGTTTGTGTATGTATGTTGTTTATATATATATGTGTATGCCGTTATATATATATATGTGTGTGTTATATATATGTGTATCTATGTGTATGCGTGTTATATATGTGTGTGTGTATGTGTTATATATATGTGTATCTATGTGTATGCGTATGTATATATATGTGTATCTGTGTATTATATATGTATATATATGTGTGTATGTATATATATGTGTGTGTATGTGTTATATATGTGTATCTATGTGTATGTGTGTGCTATATATGTGTATCTGTGTATGTGTGTGTTATATATATGTATCTGTGTATGTTATATATGTATATATATATGTGTGTGTATGTGTATGTATGTATATGTGTATGTATTGTGTTATATATGTGTATCCTGGTATTGTGTGTGTATAATATGTATATAGTAGGTGTGTATGTGTATGTATATATATGTTGTGTGTATGTGTTATATAATGTGTATCTGTGTAATGTGTGTGTATATATAGTGGTATATATTATGCTGTGTGTATGTGTGTGTTATATATGTATATATATGTGTGTGTGTGTGTGTATGCGTATGTATATATGTGTGTATATATATATATGTGTGTGTGTATGTGTTATATATGTGTATCTGTGTATGTTATATATGTATATATATGTGCTGTGTATGTGTAATGTATATATATGTTGTTGTGTATGTGTTATATTATATGTATCCTGTGTATGTGTGTGTTATATATGTATATATATTGTGTGTGTATGTGTTCTATATATGTGTATCTGTGTATGTGTGTGTTATATATGTATATATATGTGTGTGTATGTGTGTGTTATATATGTGTATGTTATATATGTATATATATGTGTGTGTGTGTGTATGCGTATGTATATATGTGTGTATATATATATATATATGTGTGTGTATGTGTTATAT
>VKOC01028196.1:0-13316 GCA_009364415.1 Spea multiplicata
CACGTATACAATTCTGATTAAGTGCCCCACTGTAGAAAAAACCTGGACACCACTGACCTAGAGTATTGAGTACAGTTCTGGAGACCACATCTCCAGAAGGAAGGCTACTAAAATGATAAATGATTTGTATGAAACAAAATATCAGGAAAGACTGATTTCAATACGTATAGCTTAAAGGAAAGAAGAGAGAGGAGATGTTATTTAAATTTATACAGGGATTTAACAAAGTATAGGAGGCACATGTTAGAAGAATAGGTTATACTCTTAAACCAAAGGGTTAGAGATTTAATGTAATTAAGTTTAAGTTTTAAACATTCATAGTATATGCCATCCCTATATTTATGAAGCCAGGGACTGAGGGTCCTTACATCAAGACTAGATGGGTCCCATAGTTCTTATCTGCCATACAGTTCTATGTTTCTGTCCTTATATTTTAGTATATGACTTTTCTCTAATTACAAGTCATTGCCGTGCTCTGAAATACTTACCTGGATTGGTTCTATCCACCTGCTTTTCATAAAATTGACATCCTAGCCAGCGGCATATTGAAATATTAATAAGTGACTGAAAAATAACAAAGAAATAATGTGACTCTGGGCTAGGTGAGTGAACAAGATGAGATATTTTCCATAAAGAGACATATCACTCAATGTTTCACTGAAAATATTGCTAGTCTGCAATTTCATAACATGGTACATTAACTTTTCAGGCTTTTATCACAGGGAAAAATTATAATTTTGTTGTTCAGCACTTTGTGTGCTATAAAGCATACCATCTTGAATAAACCCCTTATCAGCCCATTTCTGGTAACTTGCAGAGGGTGGAAAAAGTTCAGGGATCTTATCTTGTTAATCAGAAGCTCAAATGCCAAAACGACCTGCACTACATAGAACTATACATAAATATCAAAAGCCAGAGTAAATATGCTTTTTATGTTACTTGCAAGTGTCTTCCTTTTATATTCAAAATAACCTCCTAATTTGAAATGCATACTTAATTCACTATGTTGCATTCACAGGGATGTGTGAATCAGCTTTCCAGACCCAGGGGGAAATCTAAATATCTAGTGTAAAAAAATGCTGCAAGAAATATAATCTCTGGCAAAGTAATAACTAAAACTCTTTGGTGTGGAGGACACAGCACATTTGAAAACACAGGTATTAGCATAATGCTTTTGTACGATAGAAAGTCTTCTTCCCTGAGTCTTGAAAAATGTAACCAGGATCACACACAAAAGCAAAAGATTATGACAAATTACCGTATTTGCTCGATTATAAGACAAGGTTTTTTCCAGAGCAATGCTGCTGAAAATATCCCCGCTCCGATAAATCGGGGTCGGTCTTAAATCAGACCTTCAAATAGTCTGACTATGAGACTAAAGATCCAAGATCCCCCAACAGCGATGCGGGGACCGATCCTCCTGTGTTATGGCCCCCCAACTTACCGGTGCTCCTGAGTCCCCGGTGCTTAGTCCGGGCAGCGTGTAGAGCTCTACGCGTTTCGCGTAGACAACTTCCGCTGCAGCCGGGAGGAGGTGCGGTTAGCAGCGGGGGTTGTCTGCGTCCATCGCACAGACCTTCTTCGGCTGTCAGAGATCAGAGTTCCCCTCACCGGGGAATTCTCTATAGGGTCGTCTTATATTCAGGCTTTTTCTTTTTTTCCTAAATTAATATTCAGATTTTGGGGGGTTGTCTAATAATCAGGATTGTCTTATAATCAAGCAAATATGGTACTTTGGTAACAAACCTAAACTAAAATATTACATGTCAGCATTTGTTACCTATATTTTACAAGTTAGCCCGCTTGGTTGTGCAAGCAGGCAAGTTAGAAAGTTCTAATTGTCCATATCTCCATTGAACCAGTAACTTTTCTTTTGATGTGGCCAGGGAACTCTGACAGTCAGGGAAGGTCTGCGTGATGGACGCAGACAACCCCCGCTGCTAACCGCACCTCCTTCCGGCTGCAGCGTAGGTTGTCTATGCGAATCGCGTAGAGCTCTACACGCTACCCGGACTAAGCACCGGGGACTCAGGAGCACCGGTAAGTTTGGAGGAGGGAGGGAGTGTTAAATGGGGGGGGGCATAAGGCATTTCTGGAGGCAGGGTGCTCTATGAAATGCCTTTTAACCCCCTTAATGCCACTCTGCCTCCAGAAATGCCTTTTAACCCTCTATACGCCACTCTGCCTCCTGAAATGCAGAGGCCACATAGGGGGTCAAAAGGCATATCATGGGGCACAGTGGCATTTAGAGGGTTAAAAGGCATATCATGGGGCACAGTGGCATATAGGGGGTATAAGGTATTTCTGGGGCAGAGTGGCAAGCCTGGGGGCAGATGTGCATAACTGGGGAGGCAGGTTGAAAAATACCAGGCCTGAAAAATGCATTTCTACACCACTCTTTCTCCGTGACTCTGTCTGCATTATTCTGTCCTCTAGCAGAGTCATGTGCACCATATGGTGACAGCCGCTACCCCAGAGCCCTTTTGCGGAGGCGCTCTGAGAGTCCCAGATAATGTAGTGGACTGCGGTGAGAAGAGGACCAAGGAAGAAGATGCAAGAAAGATTACAGAAGAACTACAAGAAGCACAACAAGAAGAGCTATGGAAAAGGAAACAGGGACACGGAAAAGAAAACAGAGGCACGGGTTGGCAGAGAAGGTAGGGAAACTTTGTGAGGCAAACCTGTGCTGTGTTTCCAGTTGTGTGATATCCATGAAGGCAGAGTATTTTTGTGTATTTTGTGAAGAAAAGATCAGAAGGATAAACAGTAAAGACAATATTTCACAATATTCATTGCTCATGTTTACCAAGAGACATATGCTTGGTAATCCTTTTTATTATTTTCTACAAAATGCCATAAAGAAAGCAGTTTCTGCCTTCCTGCTCATCACTGGCATAGATGTACAACTTCAATTTATCCAATCTGGTAAAGTGTAAAAATCTATATTGGGAGGCTATGGTCATCAATGCACTGCAAGGTCTCTGACTGAAAAACTCCCTACTCATGGCATCTTTTCCTGTGGCAAAGGCAAACCCACATTCTGAATGCAGAATAACAATGATATCTAAGGCTCCTGGTCTTAAGTATGTGTCACACCAGGTATAAGAGTCAAAGTACAAATCTGCAATGCACAGATGGGCAAAACATGGCAAAGGAACGGCATAAATGTAAAGCAAGGCAGTATCTTAGTCCAGGCAGGCAGTTGGGTGTACTGGAGCAGGACTCTAGTAGTCCAGGAAGCAGGACACTATGACCGTAATTGGTACTTGATCTCACATGCAGAATAAATAATGAAGTACAGTCATCACAGATAATATAATTCTGGAATAATATCTTGCCTACGTCTACCTAAACAAGCATTGATATCCATGTAAGTCACTTGGAAAAATAACGGCTCTATTAAAGTCTAAAGAAAAGAGGCAATCAAATTTTTACCCTGCTGAAGATTTTCTTGAAATGTTATATATGTTAATATTATCAATAGATCTGTATTAGCATCAAGGCAACAAAAGGTAAACAGTAAACCACAGTCCCAAAACAACATTTACCGGCTTCCATGGTGTCATGTTTAGAGTGGTTATATTCCTACAGATTATTTACATAGGTAAAAAGACTTTTTGATATTGCATTGACCTACCTAAGCACCTTGTGTGTCTCCCTAAACAATATAATGTGTGCTGTATATGCCTCCATTCCAGAGAATATTTCCCGGGAAATAAGTGCCTTTTCTCGTTAAAATGTGTAAAACATCTACTTGTTTAAACATTGCTGTTCAATTTTGATGCTAAGAAGGGAGTCCAGCCAGCGAGTGGTTTGAAGATGTAAGTACATGCACCACATAGTGTGTGTGGTCGATTAAAACAGAAGTATAAACCCAAGTGTCAAATTATCAGAGGATTAAGGTATAAGTTTCCATAACAGTTTCTTATTTAGTAACATAAGCTTATTTTCATAAAGATTCAATCAAAAAATATGCCATTGAAGACAATAAAAGAACTTTTTCATACAGCGTCTAATATAAATCCCAGAAAACCAGATTAGTCACTTCTCCAACAACTGAATAAAAGGTTTTAAATTCCCAGTTCTGAGCCTAGGGCAATAACAAACCCACTCCACAGTAAAGCCAAAGATGCAAAGTACAAATTTCTCTCTAAAGTTACTTACACATATCAAGAAGGAATGAGATATTGTGTAGATAGTCTAAAAATCATTAAATACTGGTGTTGATGAAATCAAACAAGTCTGTGTCCAGATAAGTTTTAGACAGGTTTGGACACGTTTTTAATGTATACAGCAAATACATTATTCTTTTAATTTAAGAATAATAAGCTAATCATAATACACATTGTGATGTTATTTTAATTATTCAAGATAGAACACAGACTATTGCAACTTACAGAACCGTAAGCTAATACCCGAAAAGGAGCAAACTAAGAAATCAGATGTTATATTTCCTGGATTTTATAGACTGTTTAAACATTAAAGTATAATGTGTGTGAGTGTGTGTTAAGGTGTGCTCACCTTTTGCTAATGACCATGTGGAGGCTGCGATTGGGGTCTGTGTGGCCTGACCTTCTGTGTATGCATTGGGGTCATTTAACACACAAGCCTTAGGATGTAATTGTCCTACTATGGTTAAACAAAGAAATTAATTACTAGCAATAAGGGCCGCAAAGCTGTGGAATGCACATCTCAGGAAGGACAATCTCAAATCAGATGTGTTTCAGGAACATGAGGGCTAGATGTCTTTCTAAACCACATGTGGACAATAAAGTGCACTAAATGTGCAATAAAGGGCCATCAATGGGGGTAAAAGTAAGAAACATGACCTCTCCAGCAGTTTCTAAACATGGCTGCCACGATCTTTAGTTAGCATTTGTGTAGCCAAAGTCCAGCTACGAATCTCTGAAGCAGAACTACCTGTTCTATTGCTTTAATAGCTATAATTATAAAATTGCAGTTCATGATTGTAGAAAATAGATATAGAAATCTGTGCTTTCACTCAATATTTGCTTTTCAAAACCTCATTTTGATTGGCTGTCCCAAAAAAGGATGATTGAATGAAAAGACTGACAGTCTTCAAAGCTAATGTGTCTTGCAAAAAAAAAAAGAAGATTTAACATTTGTAGTTCAATTTATAGGTTACCTTAGGACTGTAGGGAAAGAAACATATGCTCTATTACAGCTAATATCATAAAACAAGGGAAGGATCAAAGGCATAGCCCATCTTCTGTAATGCAGGTTACAGAATAGCCTTTTGAGAATGATCAAAAGGACAGTGGTTTCCCTTTAATTCACCTTCCTCAGAGTGGCAAAATAACATTTTCTCTAATGTGTGCTATGTGTTGTGGAACTTAATACCATGCAGGAGGCTATCAAGGCAGTCAAAGCACTGAAATAATTGATGTTAATATAATTGGATTTATTAAGATTATAACATTACATCTTCAAGGAAATAATAAAAAAGGTCTATTTTGAATTTTACTTTTATATGAAATTATACATCAGATAAATCTTATTGAAAATGACAAATGAAGAAAGCTAGTTTTTGAGATCATTATTCTTCATTTATAAATATCCCTCATTGTTATTGTAAGATATAAATGTGACATTGGAGATTGAGAAATTATCCATGTTCTTTTTATATTGTGCATATGTAGAATAAATTAACACACTGTAACAAGAATATAAGGCACATATTTTGGAGTGCGGATGATTACATTACATGCATATCAGGGGTGATCTTTTCCCGCCATGGCAGAGTGCTGCTAGCAACAAGAAGAACCGTAGGGGCTCCATCATTATTGACGCTTCCTACTGAGGCTTTATGAAGCCTTGTTGGCAAGGAACCACTTTGTATGCTCGCTTGCACATTTGATATTTACATTATATAATTTCTTATTATTGTGCCTCTTCATTATTATTCCTTGGGTGGAGTTCCCGAGTGACGTGTACTCACTCGCTGGAGGTGGGTTGCCAGACTTAAAAATCCGGAACAGCTCAGCACACACCCCGTTGTGGTTCTGCTATTATGTGTTTAATGTTTTTCTTTCTTCTTTTCTTAACTATACTTATCTATCCTTCCTACTGGGCAAACATATACAGAATTCCTCATGGGCTCATGAACTTACTCTAACACCATATACATACATACCATCTCGCTGCTCTCCATGACACCACTAAACCTAGGAACACCACTAACACTCTAATATTGTACACTAACATACATACGCAACCTAACATCATGCTGACACACTCACACTGATACCAAACACACACAAACACCATGGAATAATGTGCGCACACGCTAACATGCTCACACATGCTTATGCCATATACTGACATGCACTCTACCACCATACAGTAACACACACTCATGCTAACATGATACACTAATACACACTGAAACACCATACGGTAACACAGACATACATTCTAACAAGATACAATCATACATGCCAAAACTATCTATCACACGCTAACATACACCCATATAGTAAAATACACAGACATGCTAAAAACATATGCTGACACACACCTAAACACCATACAGTAGCATACACACATGCTCACAGCATACAATCAGACACAGATGTTACCATCAAATGCTAACTTAGGCAGCCATACAGTAACACACACATTGTAACACTATATACTCACACACACACTATTGAGGTCATGACCAGATTATGTGAGATTAGGCCCTCTTCTTTTATCTGAAAATTAATTTTAATGTCTTAGATATTTGGGGATTTTCTATTCTGAATTTAACCCCCACCATCCCACATTGGGACCAAATTGGGGATGAGGCATAGCATGAGGTCCGTGACACCCATGGCGTAATTTTCTATTATATTTAACCCCCCATAACGTGCAAACAAATTTTGCTCCTGCCTTATAGGAGGTCAAGGTCACCACCTCCTTTTTTTAAATCAATTTGTTTATGGGAGACTGGCAAGTCAGGTTGTGAGGTAAATTTTGCAACTTGCATTTGTGAGTTGCCTGCCTTCTTCACAAAGCTGTGATTCATTAATTGGAAACCCCTGAGTACTAGAATTTTGATGAATTGGGGCAATCACTGTACTGGATTAAACAAAGCACCATAGTAGTTATAATGAAATGTCCGGGTGCTGTATTTTTCTGAAATTAATTTAAAATATGCTTTTAAAGAGTTCTGCACTTATAGCCCCATCTCCCCCCGTAGAATAAGAAGTAAGGAGTTATACTTCTACATTTTTTTATTATTACTGGAAGCTCTTGTAATCAATTTTCAGAACAAAACTGCCACCAGCTTCAATTTCCTGATACAGCCAGAAAATCTATGAAACAGACTTATTCAAGTCGATTGAGGATGGTTGGAACCAGGCTGACAAAACAACAATATGCTCAATAAACAGGGCGCATCTTCCAAAACAGGCTATGAAAAGGGAATGCACTTAATGCTAATGCACTTAACATTAATAAAATTGTGGATTTTCATGTTTTTTAATCAAATACTGAAAACAGACAATTGGACAAAACAATTCTTACATAGAAATATGGGGTAAGAAAACAATATGGGAAAAAAAGACCGTGTTGATAATGTTCTCTTCCACAAACACCTGTACTCTTTCCGGTATGGTGATTTCATCCTTTACTCCAAATTTTTTTAGCACATACAAACTCACTGAATGCCTTATTCATGGCCAGCCAAGCTCTCCCAGCAGCAGAAACTCACTGGCGTGGGACCTTCATAATGTACAGTGTAGTCAAGAAGTTAAAATCTCATGTCACGACTGCAGGTCCCAGGTCAGGTTGGAGTCTGTGCAGGGACAGATGGTTGTTCAGACTCTGCACTTGATGAAGGCTGATGTCTGAGGATAAAGATGGCTGCCTACTACAGCCTTACCACTGCGCTACCTACAAGATTCCATAGGTTGATGTACTAGGGCTCAGAGCAGAGCGGCTGGGGAACTGGCAGACGTACACAAGGCCAGGCACAGAGGGGACCAGAGCAAGATACAAAAGGGATTCTCCAAGTACAGGTCATATACCAGGTACACAAGAAACCATAACATGGTAACAGTGGGCTAAACAGCGGCAGAGTCAAGAGTCCAAAATTAGCAAGAACAACAAAAGAGGAAACAAAACTACAGAGCCCTAAAAGTCGGTCCAATGCTTCTAAGCATTTTAATAAAATTTATATAGGGCAAAATACACCACAGCATAACAAAAAAACACAGCTTGACGCGTTTGAACTGATGTGCTGAATTATAAGCTTACGATTAAGTGTATAAGTGCAAAATGCGCCAAGAACGAGGTACCAAGGGTTGCAGAACAAACTCAAAAGCCAGAATCCATGAAAACGGTCAGGAACCAGACGGATAAATCACCAGATTGAAACCTCCTGGTAGTGACATGGTCTCATGTGCTCAGGACACCTCAACTGACCTGCAAACTCTCCTGTTAACTGTCCTTTAGTGAGTCAACTACATTATTTTTACCCATTTGTCATCTCATTCATTTTTCTAATTTAATTCTTGCAAAAAAAAAAAAATGACTAGGTGTTACTTACCCCTCCTCGGTTCCCACGTCGCCGCAGCAGCCGCCAGGCAGGAGAGGGAGACCCCCCTCCACCGCACGGCCACCTCCGCAGCAGCCGACAAGAGGGAGAGGGAGACCTCCTGGTACACGGCGTCCTGCTGCTGCGCATGCGCGACCTCTAGTGGCGAACTCGCATACTAGAGGGATTTATGAAGGGAGATTACGCCATCCACAAGATGGCCGCGAGTCACAGACACCGGAAGTGATGTCATGAGGGGCTGATGGGAGATTCAGACTTCCTCTGCGGTTCTCCATTTAAACCCCTCAGACCAGTTTCACCTTGCCTTCTGATGGTCGTCTATGCCTTGTGCTAGCACCCAGATAGCGTTTTGGTTCCTGTATTCTCGTGTATGATCCCGGCTTGTCTGACTTCGTTGTGTTCCTGATTCCTGACCTCGGCTACGTTTACGTTTATCCTGTTTTCCTGAATCCTGACCTCGGCTACGTTTTTGACTATCCTGCTCTCCGGAAACCTGATCTCGGCTTGTTTGACCTGTTCTGTCCTGGAGTCCTACCTGACCACGGTGTCTCCTAAACTACTTGTACGTGACAGAATCAGAAGGCCATCATGAGACCCGCTTCGGTGGGACTTCAAGGTTCCTGTGAGGATCGTCTAGATGAGATGGATCATCGTCTGGATCAGTTTGCCCAGGCGCTCCAGACGCTTCTTCAGCGCACTGATCCCGGACTACAGATGCATGCTCCAGCAGTAGCGCCCCCACCGGTTCCTTCTCCGACTCCAGTTCCTGTGGTTCATGTTCCTATGAATCTTCCACCGCCACAACGTTACGGAGGAGATCCTGCTGCTTGTCGGGGGTTCCTGAATCAGTGCGAAATACATTTCGAACTTTCCCCTTACGCCTTTGCTTCTGACCGGGCCAAGGTTGGGTACATTATTTCGCTCCTCACCGACAAGGCTCTGGCATGGGCATCTCCTTTATGGGAGAGGAGTACTCCAGTAGTTTGCTCCTACTCGGAATTTGTCTCTGCACTACGCTCCGTATTCGACGTGCCAGGCAGGAGGTCTACCGCTTCTTCCTCTCTGTTTAACATTCGTCAAGGGGAGCGTCCTCTGATGGACTATGCTATTGAATGTCGCACCCTTATGGCGGAGGTGAACTGGACTGGTGAGGCACTTATTGCAGCTTTTCTGAATGGATTATCAGAGACTCTGAAGGACGAGATCGCTGCTCGAGATCTTCCCTCTGATCTGGATTCTGTAATTTCTTACGTAACTCAGATCGACCTTCGTCTCCGCGAGCGTCAGGTGCAACGGGACAGTTTGAGAGCACGTGAGAGAGGACCTGCTTTGGGTATGCTGCGTCTGTCCTCTGTTTCTAGCGGCACTCGGATGACGGTGCCGATTCGAGTATCCTGGCCTGAGGGATCCGTTTGCACAGAGGCTTTTTTGGACTCGGGAGCTGCAGAGAACTTTATCGATGCCCGTTTTTGTGTACAGCAGCTCATTCCCACCATGCCTAAAGACATGCCTGTCAGACTTGAGGCCATTGACGGCAGACCGCTTCACCCGGCTCAGGTTACTCAGACTACTATACCTGTGACACTTTCCGTAGGCATGCTTCACAATGAGAGACTTCAGTTCCTAGTTATCTGCTCTCCCTCTACTCCAGTCGTTTTGGGGTTTCCGTGGTTGCAGACACACAATCCTACCATCAATTGGACGACGGGAGAGATCACTTCTTGGAGTCATACCTGTGGGGAGCACTGCACCGAACCCATCAGGCTGGCCATGGTGTCTACTACGTCGGAGATCGTCGCGACAGCCCTTCCCAGTCAATACCGAGACTTTGCTGATGTGTTTGACAAGAAGGAGGCTGAAAAGTTGCCCCCGCACAGACCTTACGATTGTCCTATTGATCTCCTTCCGGGTACCATGCCACCCAGAGGCCGAGTCTACCCCTTGTCTGTTCCTGAGACTAAGGCCATGGAGACATACATAGAGGAGAATCTGAAGCGGGGTTTCATCCGTCGGTCTACCTCCCCGGCTGGCGCTGGGTTTTTTTTGTCAAGAAAAAGAACGGGGAGCTGAGGCCATGTATCGACTATAGGGGCCTGAATAGAATTACGAGACGCAATTCGTATCATATTCCCCTCATCTCCGAACTCTTTGATAGGTTACGTGGGGCCCAGATCTTCACCAAGTTGGATCTTCGTGGGGCCTACAACTTGGTCCGTATCCGTGCCGGCCATGAATGGAGGACAGCATTCAACACACGGTCCGGACACTATGAGTACCTGGTTATGCCGTTCGGCCTCTGCAATGCCCCGGCAGTGTTTCAGGAGTTTATTAACGACTGTCTCCGGGACTTTCTCCAGCAGTTTGTCGTTGTCTATCTGGACGACATTCTGATCTACTCTGCAGACTTGTCCACCCATCGCGAACAAGTTCGTCTAGTACTGAGTTGTCTTCGACGACACGGACTGTTTGCTAAATTAGACAAGTGCGTCTTTGAGACCCGTAAAGTGACTTTCTTGGGGAACGTCATCACTCCTGAGGGGCTCGACATGGTTCCATCTAAAGTACTGGCGATCAAGGACTGGCCACGCCCAATGGGTCTCAAGGCTCTTCAACGTTTCCTGGGGTTTGCCAATTACTACAGGCGCTTCATCCGTAACTACTCAAGGATTGTGGCACCGCTTACGGACTTGACCAAGAAAGGAGCCAATGTCTCCGAGTGGTCTTCTGAGGCCGTTTCTGCGTTCACCCTTCTCAAAGAGAAATTCACGACGGCTCCGGTGTTACGGCATCCCAATCCTCTTCTGCCATTTGTCCTCGAGGTGGATGCTTCCGAATCCGGGGTTGGAGCGGTGCTCTCGCAACGTGCTTCGTACAGTGGTCCACTACATCCTTGCGGCTTTTTCTCCAGACACTTCTCCACGGCCGAGAGGAATTATGATATCGGCAATAAGGAGCTGTTGGCGGTTATTCTGGCCCTGGAGGAGTGGCGTCACCTTTTGGAGGGGGCTTCGGTACCTACCTTGATCCTGACCGATCATAAGAACCTCCAATACATGGAAACTGCCAAGTGTCTCAATCCACGTCAAGCTAGATGGGCGCTCTTCCTCTCTCGCTTTCCCTTTGTGCTGACGTACCGTCCCGGATCAAAGAACACTAAGGCTGACGCTTTGTCCCGCATGCATGTACGACCAGAGGAGGAAAGCAGGGAGCCTGAACCGATTGTCCCTTCTACCAAGGTCGTGGCAGCCATTCAATTACGAGGTTATGCACCTCTCCTGGATCGCATCACTCGCTCTCAGGGTCAAGCTCCGGATTCCAGGCCTCCAGGGAAACTGTACGTCCCTCCCAGTTTGCGGGTGCCTATGCTTCGCACACTTCATGGCGCCAGAACCTCGGGACATGCGGGAGTGGCGCGCACCAAGGACTTACTTTCTCGGACCTTTTGGTGGCCTCACTGGGGCAGGGATGTTACGGCTTTCATCCAATCGTGTACCAGGTGCGCAGCTAACAAGTCCTCTCGCACTCGGCCTGCTGGACTCCTTCGGCCTCTGCCTTGTCCCTCTGTCCCCTGGACTCATGTGGCCATGGATTTTATTGTCGAGTTGCCTTCGTCCAGGGGACATACCGTGATTCTTGTAGTGGTCGACCGGTTCTCAAAGATGGCTCACTTTGTTCCGCTACGGAAATTGCCCAGCGCCTCCACCTTGGCAGACATTTTTATCCGGGAGATTGTGCGGCTCCACGGAGTGCCTTCGGAAATTGTGTCAGACAGGGGGACGCAATTCATAGCAAGATTCTGGCGCGAATTCACGAGATCCTTGGGCATCACCTTAGCCTTCTCCTCGGCTTATCATCCTCAAACGAACGGTCTGGTTGAGAGGGCTAATCAACATCTAGAGCAATACCTGCGTCTCTTCATTAATGACCACCAGGATGACTGGGTCGATCTACTGCCGTTCGCGGAGTTTGCCAGGAACAACACACTCCAGGAGTCCACCAGAATCTCTCCATTTTTCTGTCTGTATGGTCTTCACCCACAGCCTCTTCCGGAGACAGTACCTGTATCGCCTGTTCCGGACCTGGAGGAAAGACTTGCTTCTATCCGTGGCACCTGGGCTTCTGTCCATTCTGCACTGGAACGCGCTGCCCAGCTTCAACAACGTCAGGCCAACAAGAGGCGTTCACCCAACCCATCGTATCGGCCTGGCGATAGGGTGTGGCTATCTACGCGGTTCCTGAGACTCCGGGTTCCATCCATGAAATTGGCTCCGAGGTTTATTGGACCCTTTCCGGTTCTGCGTCGGATCAACCCAGTGGCCTATGAACTCTCGCTGCCCAGGACTCTTCGCATTCCTAGAGTATTTCACACCTCCTTGCTGAAACCTTTGGTCTGTAACCAGTTTACCCGAGGCGAACGTTCTACGACTGAGACTGCCCAGAGGGCTTCCGAAAGACGCACCCCGCGGGTCATTCTCGATTCCCGGCGGCAGCAAGGCAGCCTACAATATCTGGTGCAGTGGAGAGGTCTCGGTCCCGAGGAGCGTTCCTGGATACCAGCGGCACGCCTCGCTGTGCCAAGATTGATACGTGCATTCCACGCTAGACACCCGTCACGTCCTGGTGGTCGCCCTGAGGGCGCCCTTTTGAGGGGGGATACTGTTACTTACCCGTCCTCGGTTCCCACGTCGCCGCAGCAGCCGCCACGCAGGAGAGGGAGACCCCCCTCCACCGCACGGCCACCTCCACAGCAGCC
>VKOC01028197.1:0-14744 GCA_009364415.1 Spea multiplicata
ATCCCAGGCATGTTTAAATCCCCTCACTGTATTAGCCTCTACCCTTTCTGCTGGAAGGCTGTTCCACTTACCTGAAGTAGATTCATACATTAGCAATAATTAATTAGCAACAATTGGACTCCTCCTGGCAGATGGAGGCAAAACAATCAACCAATGAAGGAGCCAGAGATTACAAGAGCCAATGGGATGAAAGAGATTACATATATATATATGTATATATATGTAATATATTCCCTACACCAATCACAGTTAAATCCCTTCACTAGACCCACCGTCTATGTCCTCAGCATTCCCGGGAACTTCCCAAATGAGTGGACCCTATTGTAATGAGACTCTTGAAATATTAACCCTTTCATAACCCGTCGTGAAATGACTCGTGAAACGTGTTGCCCAAATGGCTCTAATACCGACCTTCATGCAAACCTTGACTTGTCATGATTTAAGGTTATACTCTATTAAGTCACCTGCATTCAAGCAGATATATCAACCATAACACAGTGATAGTAAAAGCACCAACTGGGGTCTTATGTATGATCACAGCGGAGTACTAACTCTGACCCATAAGAATGGTAAGGCAGGGCTTTTTGAGACATTGAAATATAAGATATTCAATGTAAGAACTGAATAATATTAAGTGACGGCGCATTCTGATCAGCGCTAATACAAATAAATCCAGCCATTAACAAAATCATAAATTTTAACTTTTTCTTATCATTTTAATCACAATCTGTTATATAGATCATTATAGAAAATAATAGACTACAGCTCAGCCTTATGCATTAAGATGAACATTGACTGATTAATCTCTTTTTACAGCAACACCCACCAGCATTAACGGATGACAAAGAATACAGCCGCGTGATAACCTCACAAACGCCATATAATGGTATAAATACACCATAAAATAAATACATACAATAAATACACACTCTTACTCGAAGTGCTATGTGATACATTTGTAATCCTGTCTATATATCCAGTTATTGTATATATGTAAATATCTCTTTAGTTTCTACAAAAAATGCCATACATACTGTATACCCCAAAATTTCAGGTGTCTAACCCAGGACATGGTTATACGTGGGCAAAGCTACAACCAGGTGAGGCTGGGCTTTAGGTGGGACCAGGGGCACCTTTCATACCCTTTGTGGGGTAGTAAAGCAAAATGCCTGGGTATGTCCTCGTGTAACAGCACGCAGCTTCACTACATCTCAAGAAGCCATACATAATAGCTGCGATTGAGGACTATTCTGCAACAGCTTGGTGGGATCAGAGGATCTCACCCAACTAACCCATGATCTCCACTGCCCACACTTCGGACGCTTGGGAGTTATGCAAAACACGCAAGGTTAAAGGAACATTGAGTTTCTAATTCAGTAAGTGTACCCGTGATCCTTCCAGGAGACCGTAAAATCTTCCAAAATTGGTAAAACAGAGACCGTAATGAACTAGCCAGGAAGAGGAAGGCATAGGGACAGAGAATTTTGGTTAGATTGAGAAAATGTCCTTCTGTGTCACATTATGTACTTTCAACAAGTTATTTTATTGTTATTTTTTTAAATAGCATTGTTATTTCTTCTTTTAGGCTTTCAGACTAGAAAATAAACTGAATGATGACCAATAGCGAAATTTTTCTGCTGCTTCATGGAAACCGCTGCTTATGGGATACAGAGACTCGATGTCATGTGTAGGTGGCACATCCATCCTGTAATGGTTCTGCCAGCTCTCCTTGTTCAACCTTTACCTACCTCTACTACTAAAAAACATTCGGACACAGGGCCCTCCTAAATGGACGAGACACTGTATATAATCCAACTTAATATTAAACTAATCTAGAATATAATGTATACATACAAATTTACAAATGCAAATTATGACGTGTATCTAATGCCTTAATAAATAAATATTTTTTTCCAAAAAAACAACATTGAAATCAACCTGATTTCTTAAAGAATGTTCCTATAAACAGGTATTCTTTTTTAGAATTATTATTCCATGAATGGATTCATCATATGTCAGAAAATGATATAAGAATAATAAAACAGTGAAGCCCATGCAGCACCGAGATAAAATATCTAAAGATATATATAATATATATTGGGAATCTTTTCTATGATCCCAGCCATATAGAATAGGAAGGAGTCGGCTCCAGATTGTGTGACCCTGAGAACCTACCCCTTCACCCTGAGATTGGGACAAAAAAACCTGAGTGTTCCCACGTATGACTATAACACACAAAGAGTTGTGTGTTTCCATGTCTTTATTGAACACGCCGCACAAACATTTAGAGTGCAGGGCGGAAAGTACAGTATGTGAAGTTTTGGGAGCCTCTAAGTTGGAGTCATCTAATCAATGAGATAAGGTTGAAGATGTTGAGACGGGACGCCCTGTACCCAGCCGGGTACTCCCCCCAAACTACACTTCCTACCCTTCAGCGCCAGACAGAACCAAAGTTGTAGAGAGAAGGGGGGATGCGTTGGTGCTGTGACTAGTCGTAGCTTAGCGGACCCGGCGCATGTACTGTGCTGAAGAGGACAGGGGGTATTCATTGTAGTCTGTGGGGGGGTGAAAAACACGCTCGGTTCCCCGACTTCTCACTGCAACCAGCTGGATATCAGATCTTGTCCTGGAATGTACCAAATACTGGTCTTGGAGGTCTCAGTCCTGTAAGTCCTCATGGAGTCTTCATGGCCACACATAAACCCCCCCAAAATGCAATAACCCCAAATCTGTGTCCAAGCTCCACAGTGTTTAGAGTCTCTGGCACTTGGGGAAAGTAATTGTACCAGGGGGAAGAAGTAGTCCCAACAGACCCCTTGTACCCACCTCCCCAAAAACATAGTCTGTAGGGAGGAGGCTGGCCCCCAGGTCCTTCCAGGAGCCCAGCGCACGGAGGCTTCTGTGATAACACTAAAGTGCTATTTTGCTACTGACAAGAAGCACAGTCGATTCAATGCTACTGACTAAGTTTGGTCATTGCTGATTATAGCCAACTTAATAATAACTGATCAGAGCCCAATTATTGGGCTGGCTGAGTTCCCAGAATAAGTCTGGAACTTGGCCAACTCACATTAGAAACATGTATCCCTTTCTGTTCATGTTCAGCATTGAGATGGTTGAGTGTCCTTGTTACGGTTTCTTTTTGCTTGACTACACATGTGCAGTGTGTTTTATCCTTTCTTGCTCTTAGTGCCCCATTTTTAATGATGTGAGTGTAGTATTTTCTGATTGATCGTACCGCTCTATGCTGTTTAGGCCGGTCATTGAATTGTTTACTGCATTTTTCACCATTATGGTGAATTGCACATTAGTCAGGTCATCGAACCAACCTCAATATATACTTCTTTTCAATTAGTTTAAGCTTGGGTGGTAGCCTTAGCCAGACCGGGCTGGGCCAACCTCTGGTGCTGGTCCAGAGTCTTCAAACAGGGCCGGTCTAACGTGTACCGGTCTGCTCGTGGCATCGGAGCGCAGTGCTCTCCTGTATTTAGTTCCTAACACTCTTCTCTCCTTTGACGTCCCTCTTTTTGATGAACTCAGAATGTTCTCCGTATGAAGAACACATCCCACCATGACACCTGAAACACCGACAGGTACAGAGAGACAGATTTCGGCTGACGTGCTCGTGGCAGAGGAGCGCAGGGGTCTTTCCAACCTTGAGGTCTCTCTTTCACGTGAGCTTGGACTGCTCCCCATAGTGTGTTTTAACATAAAACATCCTCATTCACTTTATATAACTTTCTCTTGTAAGAGGGACTTTGGCCTTGTTGTAGATGACTTCCTCATATGCATACCTGGAAACGTTTTAATTGTTAACCCTATTATAACCCTTCGAGGAGATTCTATGCAGTGACTCGCTAAATATGCTACCCAAATGGCTCTAATAGCGGCCCCAAGGAAACCTCGTCTTGTCATTATTTAAAGATACACTTAACTGAGTCATCTGCATTCAAGTAGGGATACCAACCATAACATAGAAGTCTCCTATAGATGATCCCAGCAGGGAGACTAGGAAGAAGTCAGCTCCGGACTGTGTGACCCGGAGAATCTACCTCTTCACCCTGAGAGTGCCTAGGTGTGCTCCTATGCCTACCTGATCAACCGGTCATTTAATGCTCCTACCCATCCTAAACATAGCGCCCTGCTCTGGCTACTAGAAATTGGAAGAAAACTGGAGATAATTGGGTATACACTTGTCTTCTGACTTAGCAAAAAGGGTTAATAATATAAGGATATTAAGGTATCGATACTAAAAACAAGTAGCTGCGAGAAGCCAGAAACGAAAAATGCTTTAGCAGCCCTTATCTGGTGTAGTTAATGTTCTTGATATGCAAATAAGGCATTCTGTACTCCTATTATCTAGAGAGTCTCATGAATAGAGGCAATAAAGAGACTGGTGGAATCTGTTTCACGGGCTGCTCGGTCGTTGGGTTAAAACACGAGAATTCAAGCGTCCGAGACAGGTCGACACCAATGGGTCTCCACCAGCTGCCTCTGACGTTGGTCCTTTTACTTTCTCTGCTAGGTAAGCCTTCATTTTTTTTATGATAAACCTCGCTATTTGACATATTTTTTGTATGACTACCAGATTGTTTAAAGTAACGGTTGGGATATTGCACTTTACTAGGAGGCTGAGAGCGGAACTGCCTCCCAGGAGAGGTAGTAGAGCGTAACACACTAAGGGAATTTAAACATTTATGGGATAAGAGTGATTTTTTTGTTCTTTACAGCAGGAAAAATAGGCATTTTTTGTTACCTTTTAACATGCTAGCCATTACTAATGAAAGGAAATTCCAGGTATCTTCCTCCAAGCCTTAGTCCTCCAATTTAGCTTAATCTGGAATGTATTTTTTCTCCTTCTTTAACTTTATTTAATATTTCCTTGATATTTTTAAAGATTTATATTATAAATAAATAATATAAAGACTTATATTATTTATTATATTATTTATTCTTCATTTTTTTAAAACTAGTAAATGTTGAGTGACAAATAAATGCATCATAAAAAGCCAGACCTTAATTCAGGCAACTTGTTTTTATTTAATTGCATTAAAAATGCAAAACAAAATTCATTTTTTTTACCATTTTTCCATCTTAATAAACATTTGAGTACTAAATACTGATAAATGCTAAATACCCCACACATAGCTATCCCAACGTCCTTGTGCTGCTATCCCTACCTTGTCAACGGGAGAGCTCCAGGTAGCCTGCCCCGGGAAGCTCCCAAGAACGATTATAACGTAGTATTTTAAGTGGATTGATAAGCTTTCGTCGATAGATTTTTGTTTTCCTGAAATTATTTTTTTTTATTGTTTTATATAACTCTAAGGCCAGCAGTAGCCTGATAATATGTGCCGCCGCCGCACGCCACCATCAAAGCTTGAAGAGCAAATCTGAGATGGTGGGCTCTAAATCCATGGAAATAGACATCCAACTATGCCTATACATATGTGGCAGATGCCAAAAATGTATTAATAAAATAATATTTGTGGGGTGTTTTTTATTAAGGGAGATCTTGGCAATACTGGTTCCAATGCTGGTTCCAATATCTAATTAAATTATAGAATATGTATTGAGAAAGACTGAGTTGAATACCAAGCTCTCAACGCCATTTTACTATATGCCTTCTGAACAGGAGCTGTGTCCTCCTTAAGTGAAATTCCTGGACTTCTCGGGGCGTCTGTGTATCTATCTAGGGATGTGCCTGTCACCGAGAACCATCAGATAGAATGGAATATGGGAACCACGCTGCTTGCGAAACGCATCCCAGGAAATGAACCAATTTACTATTCAAAATGCACCGGGAGGTGTGAATTATTCCCTAATGCGACATTAAGGATGGACAGACTGGTAACTACAGATGATGGATCTTATATAGTCTCAGTTAAGCTTGTTGATAGTTCATATCAAGTCACAGTGCAGCTGAAAGTATACAGTAAGTAGCAAGAACTGCACAGCATACTAAAGTACAAAAATTGTTTAAAATTTGCTTATTTTTTTTACTTTTTTAACTATGCCTTGTGGGTTCTGCTCAGGGATTAGCGCCCCTTGACCATGAGGCCATAATCTGGTGCCTTTATCGGGCCTAAAACAGTGAACTTTGAAGGACTTGCCCCGAAATGTCCCTGCACGACTCTTCTTTATTAATGAAACTTTGTTTATTTGTTTATATATAAATTCCACATAACCTTAGACATGATTATAAATGGCCAGATTACGAGGGAATTAAATTGCCAAATTACAACGTCAAGGTTGCAGATGAGGAAGTTGAGAGTCGCGCTTGACGATTCCTGGATAGTCTCTGTAAAACCTTTGCTCTCTCTATGCAAATCCAGCTGCTCTCTGTCACCTGTCTTATCTCGTATGAGGTGTTTCGACATTTTATTAGGGGAAATTACCAACCTAATAATTGTTTTGTTTCCCTGGTTCAGCATTCATATCTCAACAATGATACAATTAAGGAATACAAAGTCTCAGATTTACATTTTTACTGCATTAAGTGCATTAAGGGTTCAGCACCAAGATACTTTAGAGAAACTTTTCCACTTAGATTTTCCATCTCTTGGACCATGATGAATGGCGTCCTCTACTACCGTAATGGTGCTTCTTCGGGTCTATTTGCCCTTCTTCTGCAAAGAGGGGGAGGGGGCAGGATTTGGTCATAACAACTCTCCACCCATTTTCTCTCCCACTCCCATCCTTCATAAAGCAGCCTCAAACTAGCCCCACCCCATGTGCAAATATCTCCACTCGCAACCACTCCCCCAGAAGAGGGAGATCTCCTGGTTGCCCATCCTGGGAAGCTCCGAGGTATGTTCATGTTGAAGTCACTGAGTTCAAACAACAACTCGAACTGAAAATTCAAATTTTGGTGAATAAACACCAACTATATTTAAACTTCTCTCTTTTATCTTCTAGGGCAACTCAGTGCTCCATCCCTCACAATATCTGTTAACAACCGGCCAGTGACTGGCAGCAACATAAGTCTACAATGCAATATCGGTGGTCAGGTTGTCCACAATTACTACTTCTTCCAAAATAATAAATCTGTTTCCTGCCACCTGCCGCATATCACCTGTAATCAGTCCAGCCCCATCCTGTCTTTCCAACCAATCACAGAAAGCGATAGTGGAAACTACACATGCGGAATCGAAAATCCTGTTAGCAATAACATCAGTGCTCCCTTGAGTATTAATGTAGCAGGTAAGAAAAGTGACAGGATGTGCTTGTACAACACTCAACGTACCTTCTTTCCTTTACATGAGAAAAATATATGTTTTGGGAAGGTGCAAGGCTGTTTAGTTTAGTGAATACCACTCTTTACATATACAAGTGGGTGCAAACTGCCTTCTTTTATAAGGGCTAGTTTACACATTGATTCACATGACTCCAGCTAGAATTAGGCATGGAGGCAAGCTTTCTTGGCCATGGAGAAACAGCGTTGGCCCTACTTAATTCATAGAGAAATCAGTAACATCACAGCTCATCTAATCCCCTGAATTATTTCTATCCCTCTATAAATGTTCTACCCCCTTTGGTCATTTTACTCATATCTTGTTCATAAAGCATGTCCTCACTTTTTTTTTATAGTGAGAGTCTCTCAGGTGACCCTGAAAAATAATGCCTCAAGTCCAGTATTGGCCGAGAAGGATTCGGTTTCTTTATCGTGTTCGGCACTTGGCACAGATCTCAGTTATAATTGGAGCCTAGATGGACGATTCCTAACTCCGAACCCCCGATATCACTTCATCAATAATAACTCGACCCTCGTCATCAGTCCTGTCTCCAGGAGCGACCAGGGGTATTTCGTTTGTACGGTCTATAATTACCTTAATTCTATGACCAGCAACCCACTGAACCTGACATGTAAGTAACAGATACACTTGATTCCAGAATGCACAGTTATCATTGGTTCTGAAAATGGGACATTTTGGGATCTCTCAGTATATTATGGAGAATACCACCGCTAAGGAGATCTTCAAATGGAAACCAGGTCTAATGTTAGCACACTACAGAACCCAAATGTTGATCTGGCATCTTCCATGAATCCCCCTGGTTTATTGGGCCCCTGGGCCCCCTTATTTTATGTGTATTTATTTTACTGTGTATTAAGAAGAAAACTTAACTTGACCTTAGACTTGTTGATCTGAGTTATTACGATTGTCCTACAGTCCATTGAAAACTTTGTCTCTCTAATATTATCCCACCCATTGTTTTATCTCTTTAATAATTTTTTCCGCCAAGATTCTAAGCTGGCTCTTTCTTACAGGGTACCCAGAAGGGTCTCTTGAGTGTTCTGCAGCAAAACTTGATCAGAATTTACAGCTGAGTTGCTCCTGGCCCGGGGGATACCCATCTGCGGACATTCACATGCGCTACTATAACCTAAGTGAAAGGGGGCAAGACCAACTGACCACAATTTTGCCGATGCGTCTTGGAGAGCAGCTTTCCTGCACTGGTGTACAATGGGGGTCAATCACAACGTGTGCACTTGACATTGGTAAGAGACAATAACACTGGCTTTTGGATCAAGGAATACATTGACCACTGGGGTAATACGGCGGTCTAATTTTACAGTTGAGTAGCTGGTAATTTTATCATGGTGACTAAGTGTCCTTGTAGCTGGATCAGGTTGGAAAGTATATGTTTCTTCAGTCTCTTCTTATCCTAAATTCTACCCTCTCTTCTCAGATGCTCCACAATCTGCAGGGTTCATTAATAACAGCGTCATTGAAGGTGTACTTGGCGGTACCATTATTTTAAGCCTTTCTTTGAGCAGAAGCAGCGGCAAATCTTCCCTTTCGTCAACGGAAAGCATTCTTCCTGCGAAATTCTCTTGGAGATGGGTCACCAACTCCTCCATCCTCCTTCCAGTAGACAACATGAAAGTGATTTCCAATGATTTTGAATCATATCTTATAGTATCCTCGCTGACCAAGGAACTCGGAGGACAATTTATATGCACAGCTGAAAATATTTTAGGAAGCACGGACTTTAACTTTGTTCTCAATGTGATTGCAGAAGAAGGTAAGATAAACATGCATTTAATCAGATTGGCATTAGACACTCACAAGGGTACATTCGAAGACAGGGCCATATGGACACAAACCCATGGAGCCCCATGCGCTCAAAGTTAGAAGGGCTTCATAGAAGCGGCACACATATGTAAAGGGCATGAGCAGAAAGTAGGAGGAAAGTGGGCATGAGGTTGAAGTGAGTGGACCTTTATGGAAATGTGTGGAACAATGGGGCTATCACACCCTGTCCTGCTATGGACACAAACCCATGGAGCCCCCATGTACTTAAAGTTAGAAGGGCTTCATAGAAGCAGCAGACATATGGAAAAGCCATGAACAAAACGTAGAGCGAAAGTAGGCATGTGGCCTAAGTTTCTTCAGGTACGCTAAAATGTCGAAGTGTTGTTTTTTTTATTTTTTTTAAATAATGTTGCTCATCCCATAACTTAAGGAGACCTCTCTATTGAATGATGTGATTGTCCTCTTGCCATCTGGGGTTGAACCAACTTGTCTATTCAACAAGCTTTGTTTCTTCTGAATAACGGTCTCTCTGAAATGTGATAAAGGAAGGATGTGGTTCAAAAATATCATTGACTCTCCTACTCTGCTCCCTACAGGTAGTCCCAGCTGTGATGCCCTATCTCCTGGTGCTATAGCCGGGATTGTAATCGGTGCTGCATGCTTTGTGATGCTCGTTGTGGTCACTATTATCCTAATCCATAAGAAGACAAGCAGTGATATAAACGGAAAAGGTGGAGAGGGTAAGACAATGAACCAGGCAAGATGGGTTTTATTTTAACCCTTCATGTATTAGAATGTTTCTCTTACGCGTCCCCCTAGCCATTAACTGTATACGTTAAAGAGACAGCCCCATCAAATGCTGAGTTCACAATCCAGAGCTGCAGCCCACCTATCCCCCTCTGCCCAGTTTTGACCAGTTAAAGCAGCCAATCACTGGCAACAAAGTGCCCTCTTTTATCTCTAACTCAGCAGGAGTTTTCTGCGCATGAGGATGTTCTTCTTAGACCCAGACAATAAAGCAGACCTAGCTGCTCAAGGGGTGTGGTTAGCTGTTGAAAGGGAGGGGCCAAATATATGGGTGTGGGTGGAGAGTAGGTGTGGTTAAACACCGTTTCCCTGCCCCAGAGAAGTTGGAGATTGATCCAGAGACCCTGGGAAGCTGCGCCTCATCCAGAGACTCCAGGTCAACCGCGGAGAGTTCATCGTTATGCTAAGCCGCGATTCCTTCCTGGTGCCGATACCTCTGATACCTCTTCCTGTACCTCAAATCATGCTGATTATTATTTTTTTTTTTTTCCAGAAAATTATTCTGGCTTTTTCCCAAATCCCAGCCCTATAAATATGCCACGAGTTGATAGTTTTACTGGTAAAAATGTCAAAAACAAGGTAAAGTTGCTTATTTATCCAAAATATATAGCCAATGCTTTCGCTATTCTTGCAGAGTGCCCTGTTAAGAATAAATATGGGAATGTAATCCCTGAAAATGATATTAATGAAAATAGATAAACTTATCATATAATAAAACCGAACCTTTATTACACGAACGTCAAAGAAAAGGCTACAATTTCTGCATATCCCAAATAAAAATCATTAACCTAATAGTTTTCAGGCAGTTAAATGTGTTAATCATATGAAAATTCTGTGCGAGGTATCATTAACATGATGTCACCACAGATTAAAGGATATGTTGTGTAAAATCTACATAATGCATGTATAGTATTTGCGCATAAACGTAAAGTCTGACTTTTTTATGATTTCGTTCAAAAACTTCTGTTACTGTTTTGGCTGGAGATTAAATTTTTAAATTCATTACTGAAATATTGCATTAAATCATGTATTAACCCCGTTCTACAATGTAGTGCATAGCAAAAATTGTCTCATAGTGCCACAACTCAATAGAAACTTATATATACTTACATATACCCATCCCATGCATGTTTAAACTACCTTATTGTAATAGCCTCTACCACTCCTGATGAGAGGCTGTTCCATTTATCTACCACCCTTTCAGTAAAGTAAAACCTTCCTTACATTCCATCTAAACATCTGACCCTCTGGTTTTAGACTATGACCTCTTGTTGTAACATTTCCCCTTATTTGATAGAATGTGAACCACCATAAAGTACTTAATTTATTCTTTCTTACAGTTAGATGAAGAGGAAAGCTCTTATCAGGTGAGTCTATATGTACAAGTAACCTAATTCCTCATGTACACTATCTGAGTGGGGTGTAAAACTTTAAGGAAAAGGAATGGAGTGAAAGGCAGAAGAAAGGAAACAGGGATGTGAGAAAGGCAAGGGCGAAGAAAAAGGGAAGGAAGGAAGGAAAGTGAAGGTAAACAGAAACAGAAGGAAGGGAGAGGCAAGTGAGAAGGAAAATGTGAAGAGAGAAAGAAAAAAAAGGAGAAGGAAAAAGGAAGAGAATGTAATGGAGAAAGAAAAGAGAACCAGGGGTGGGACGGTTGGTTTTGTAATGTGAGCCATCACTTGTGTACCTACTTTAAAGAAATGCACAATGTTGCAAAGGGAGTGAACAGATTAAACAAATATGATATATTTTAATATCTTTTTCTCAATTCCAGGAAATAAGTCATACGGACGTACCGGTACGTACATAAGGCAAAATAAGGCAAAATGCCCCCTTTGGATGTATCGGTAGGTCCAATAGCAAATGCAGTGCCGCACTCTGATGCGCGCCACATCTGGCCGGTTCCCAATTCAGGGGACTGTCTCACAAAAAAAGCAGTCCTGTGTCAACCAATCAGCGGCAAGTAGAGTCATGTGATCATTGAGATGACCAATCACAGCAATCCCATGACGGTTAGACCTGATGCGCTGCCTTCCTCCTCCATCTTTGTGATCTGGAGGAGCGAGAAAGAGCATTGTGTCTTTTGCAGCATTGCCCCCACACACCCCCCGGTCCTTATATATATATATATAAAATAGAAATAAACATGGTTAGCTTTCGTTTAGTGTTAGGTTAGTTTGGGGGAATTGGGGATATTGTAGAGGATTTGAGGTTTTAGAGAGGGAGAAAAAAAGATATATATATATGGATATCAGAATATGTGCCCTATAACTGTTTCAAAAATATGGAAATTCTATATAACTGAGTCATTTTCAAAATCAAGACACCTGAATTGTTTAACTTTGGAGTATTTTCCATAAATTCTACTAATTTACATAAGAAAATATGTGATCCTTTTTTCCTACTCTTTTAATTAAATTACTCATACTAAATCTCATATCTAAATCATTGAAATCCATTATAGAAATATTGCATTAAATCATTTATTAACCCTATGATAATATGACCTCTTGTTGTAACATTTCTCCTTATTTGATAGAATGTGAACCACTATAAAGTACTTCATTTATTCTAATTTCTAATAATAACCTAATTCCTCATGTACACTATGTGAGTGCGGTGTAAAACTTTAAGGAAAAGGAATGGAGTGAAAGGGAGAAGAAAGGAAACAGGGATGTGAGAAAGGGCGAAGAAAAAGGGAAGGAAGGAAGGAAGGAAAGTGAAGGTAAACAAACAGAAGGAAGGGAGAGGCAAGTGAGAAGGAAAATGTGAAGAGAGAAAGAAAAAAAAGGAGAAGGAAAAAGGAAGAGAATGTATTGGAGAAAGAAAAGGGAACCGGGAAAGGGACGCTGGTTTTGTAATATTAACTATCATTTGTGTACCACCAAACAACTTGTCTGTGCCTTCTTTGCCCCTTGCCCCCCTTCCAAAACACACTCTGGCAGACTTACACAAATTACAAACTCTTACTCATACTCACTAATACACTCTTCATCTCACCCACCTACAAATCCATGCTCACACACACAATTACACATCCATGCTCACACACGCGCACTCACAATTACACATTCATGATTACACACACAATTACACATCCAGGATCACACATACAATTACACATCCATGCTCACACACACTCAATTACACATCCATGCTCACACCCACTCAATTACACATCCATGCTCACACGCACTCAATTACATATCCATGCTCACACTCACTCAATTACACATCCATGCTGAGCGGGTCAGAAGGGCCCTAAACTATTTTGAGCCGGTACAAGGAGACAGGAACCCCTTAGAAGCACATGACCAGTGATGGTATCAAAAGTAAGCTCCATTTCTCTTATAAAAGCAATATATAGTAAGTATAGAGGAAGGGGGGATAATTGTTGAACTGACATATAGCAGAAATTCCAAAATCCCGCGTAGGTGCCCCAGCTAATCACTTTTGCAGGCAAAGGGGAGTGTGGGCCAGTTTGGGAATATCCTCAGATATCTTCTGATCTGCCCAGGGAGGTAAAAGCAATGGGGACCTCCTTCGCAGCTTCCACGCACCCTCCTTGCGATGCTCGCCCCACTAGGTGGCTAATCAGGTAAGGTGAGTGGTCCCTGTCTCTCGTCACACACCCCAAACAGGTATCCTGATTTGGACACCTGGGGTATATTGCAGTCAGTAATTGCACTCTTCGCTCTGCTAAAGCAAATCCATAACACACAGACCAATGTTCTGTTCTTACCAGACAAAAGCTACATGTTAACATAAAGGTTTTTACAGGTACCAAGCATACCTCCAAATATTTACAAAAACCTCCCGAAGCCACGGTAAGTATATTTTTTTGGCCACAACACAAATCTAAACAGATAAGGTTTACTTACTCATTTTCTTAACGACAAAAAGAATACTACTTAATGTAAATATATCCTTCTTTGTTTAAAGGGGAACCCTGGCAGCTTAAATATTTTCCCCACAGGGGTATTTTGCAAACCTCAGATGCATTTGTGTTAGTTACCTTTTGGACACAAACATTCCAGGGTAAATACAACCAATCTCGGGTAACAATCATCATATATACCTCTCTTAAAAATAATCTGTGATCATTTCATGTCCCTGATCTGACCCTACCAAGCTCACAACCATCCAAATGCATTACTTTATTTTTATAAATGTTGAACCATGTTATCAGCTGCCCCAATTGTATCTACATTTGAGTTTTTTGTGCATAGATTAATTTGTTTTTTCTATGTTTTTGCCTTACTGCTTTTGTTGCACTTGAGATTTTGTTAATATCGCCTCTGTTTCAGACCACAAAGAACTTAAAGAGAATACGGAAATAGAATCTGATTCTTTTCAAAGATGGTTACACCAACCGGTGTATAACTTCACATGGAAGAAACCAAAGAATTATTGTACTGAGAAATGATCAACAGGACTACATTTCAAGTCTTACGGAATATTTAAAATACCAGTATATAGAACTGGTCCATAGCCCTCTGGCATTTACATAAGTTGTATATTTGTCTGCAGTGACCCCTAGTGGTCCCTAAAAATATTGCAAAACTGCAATCTTCAAACTGGAATTTATGATTTATGTACCTACTTTAACAAGTTAAACTGCTGCATATCAATAAAAAGCTTGAGGCAGCCAATCTAGTCTCTTCTTTTAATAGGGACGTCGGTGAGTGGCCCTGCTGACTTTGCGACACACGGTATTGTCAATGGGGAAGTTGGTGGGAATGGGCATACCTCGGAACTATCCGGGTTTGGCCAGGAGAACTCTAGGAGAAGTGCAGTTAACAGTAGATAACTCTGCAGATGTAGCTGTGAACTACAGTTCCCATGATGCCTGCCCATAAACACACATATACACATACACTGCCCTTACACACATATATA